>JABUQX010092148.1:10000-30000 GCA_015478945.1 Trachelipus rathkii | reverse complement strand
ATACTTAGTATACTAATATTGTCCATTGAATCTAGCGGCGCTAACTATATTATTGCTAACCTATCAATAGTCATTACGTTATCAGAGACTACTAAACGATCACTACTATATTAGAATACCAGATTACTATATAGACATATAGTGTGCTAAGCTGATATTATACTCTAATATACGAATATTATTTATAAACTTATATATATACTGAGTAGATAGATATACATAGTCTAATTACTATGCGCTAATCCTACCACTGATTATACTCTTCGACACTACTCACTATATACTAGAATATAACGAGAGACATAAAGCTATATTAACACTATATACCTGGTGCATAGGATCTAATATCATATATATATAATATGATTACATACCAAACAATATATCCTTAAGTTATTATGTGTATATATCTGCTATACGTATATAAGCTGCGTAAAAACCCTTATAATACAATACTTGTATATCTTGTGTACTACTATATAGTCACCAATGAATTACTGATATACATATATACTAAACCCACTCATTATATATATTAATACATATATATATATATTTATAAATAGTAATATATAAATAATGTAACCGCCAAACACTATCACCATATATATATCATTGTAACCTGCCGTGTTGTAATAGATCACATAATTCATTAATAATACAGCGTTATATATATCATATATATATATATTATAATATATATATATAATAATATATATATATATATATAAATATATATATAATATATATATATATATATATATATATGATAAATATATATATATATATATATATATAATATAATATATATATATATATATATATATATATTATTATTATATTATATATATATATATATTAATATATATATATATATAATTATATATATATATATAATATATATAAATATATATATAGACAAATAACCCCTTTAAGTAACTTCACACTGCTGGGATGTGAACCTGGGCCCTAGCAGAAGTCGCTTTTGACGACCCACGCCACAGATGGACTAAAAGTAAGCGCGAGAATTGTCCTGCGGTGAATATAGACCCAGCCCACAGGAACTACGAACGCACTCTACCCCTCCACGCTCGGCACGTAGACAATACAGGCACCGCGCAGAGTGAAATACTTTAAAACCGGGGAATATTGTAAGTATAACAACTGCTACAAATGCCAACGCAGAACAGGTGTGATAGTATAAAAATAACCCCTTAAGTAATTCACACTGCTGGGATGTGAACCTGGCCCTAGCAATGTCGCGTTAGGTGTTTGACACCAGCCAGATGGACTAAAATAAAGCCGCGAGAATTTTCCTTGGTGATATATCATAACCCCAACAGGAACCACGACGCACTCTACCCATCCACGCTCGGGCGTAGCGCAAACAGGGCACCGCGCAGATTGAAATACTTTATAACCAGGAATATCATGTGTGTATTAACAACTGCACAAAATCACGCCATGTGATACGTATTCAAAAATAACCCTTTAAGTAATTTCACATTTTTGCCTGGGGCCGGCCCCAGTTTTCACCCCACTTAAAAATGGAATAAAATTCGGAATTCTCAGCCGATTTTGACTATATAAACACCAACAATGTAGCTTTTTTTTGCACTCTAAAACGTGATTCCGGCACAACCCTGGTCTGTAGTCATTCTTTCAGAATTTTCAATTTCAATTTCATGTTTTGACATTCTTCAAAAAACTTCTTCCATGAATTTCCGAAATCTATCAAAACTTGAGAATAAGCATATCATAGACTTTATTGTAAAAGTACAGAAACTTTTTCGATTTATTTTAGAGTTTTTAATTAGCGTTATCCAATTTCCTAACCCATTTTTTTTTTTGAATTTAAATGAAAATGCGATAATTTTTTTTCTGTTCGGCGAATCTGAGAAAATATTTATCGGGCTTATGAAGTCAGGGAGATCACATTTTTTTAACTAAAATCATTTCATTTAATATATATCATCTATCATTTTGATGTTCTTGAAAAATTTCAAAAAAAAAAAGAATTCAAAAATTTTTTAAAAAATCTTTTGAGTATACACAAAATATCTAAGTAAAAAATGTGCATCTTGCCCGATACATATGCCTGAAAATTTCACTCCATTCGCCCGTAACAGCAAATAAAAATTATCGTCAAATTTTTCATTTTCAAATATCAAAAAAAAAAATGGGTTGACAATGACCAACGTACGTGAGACACAAAACTTTCAAAAAAATCTGATAAATAAAAAGTACTTCTGTACTTTTTACTATAAAAGTTTCTACTATCTATTACATATATTATTTAAGTTTAATCATTTCCGGAAATAATTCTGATAGAAGTTTGAAGCAGAAGTCTAATAAAACATGAAAATTGAATAAAATTGAAAAACATCTGAGAATGATACTATAACATACACAGAATAAAATACCACTACGGAAATCAAACGTTTATTAGAAGTACATAAAAAGCTATCTAATTTTGGTGTTGTTATTAAGTCAAAATCGGCTGATGAAATTCCGGTAGATTGTTTATGTCCATTTTCTAGTGGGTGGGGGTGAAAACTGGGGCGTCCCAGGCTCGCAGATTGGATACCCTACAATATATTCGTCAATACGTTACAGCGGACATCTGCTATGGCCCGCCGGACAACACATCGACCCAAGCAGCTGCATATTCCTTAAAGGGATTTATTGTACATTCCTTATTTACTATCTTACTCTTTTTACTTGAACTTCTTATGTTACAGTGGTATAGACAGAAAATATGTATTCCCCGGTTAGTAAATGAAATTTTTTTCATACTCTGGCGTCTTGGGTAGCCCTGTTTTTGTTCTCTTGTAAACGCTTTTTTTTACCCTGCTTTTGTCTAGACTGTTTTTTTAGTTGCGTCTGTGTTCCTGTTGTGGGTGATATAATTTCACATCTCATCAAAGAGAACAATATCTCGCTTACTAGAGATCCATCGTTGCTGTGTGCGTTCAATGCATAGACACTTGATGCGAAGAGGGAGGACATCAGGTCAGGGCCCAGGTGTCCATGTTACCCATAGCAGTGTAAATTGCTTAAGGTGTTTATTTTTGATATAGCCTATCACAGCTGCGTGGAGATTTTTTAATGGCAGTTGTGTTATACCACCACAAGTAATCCCCGGCTGATAAAGTATTTGTCACTCTGCGCAGGGCCCCTGTTTGTCCCTACCGCCCGACGTGACGTAGAGTTGCGTCCTGGTTTTCCTGTTGCATGGTTGATATATTCAACAGCGATGAGCAATCTTCGCGCTTTATTTAGTCCATCGTGTGTGGTCGTCAAACACTACGCGACATTCTGCTAGGCCAAGGGTTCACATCCAGCAGTTGTGAAATTACTTTAAGGGTTATTTTTGAATAGTTATATATTATATATATATATATATATATATATAGTATATTTATATAATATATATATATATAAATTGATATTGATAGATCGCGTCACTCAAATATTTATAATTATATATGTGGAGCGTGGAGAGAAATTGAAAGTAGGAGTTAGAAAAAAAACCTGAGAAACCAAATATGTACTATAATATATATATATAATATAATATATATATATTAATGCCTACAGTGGTATTTTTAAGGTTTAAGAATAATAAATAACTGCAGCGATTTTTAAAATGTATGCGTACTAATTGCTGCATTGTCTGTCAATCCGTCTGTAAAAACGATAAAGAAACTTAAAAATTCTAACCTATTCCAAATTCAATTTTGAAGAGGTGTAATACAAAAAGTTTGCATATTTTATTCCCAAGTCGACCATCATCAAAAAATGGACATGAAGGATCGGAGCAATTGCTTTCTGAAACAAAATATATAAATATATATATATATATATATATATATATAATATATTATATATATATTTATATATACTATATATATATATATATTATATAATTATATAGTAAATAATATATATAGATAATAGTATATATAATATATATTCATTATTATTTTATACTATATTAAAATATATATATATATATAATATACATATATATATAATATATAATATAATGACTAATTTTAAATATATTTTTTGGAAATATTTTAAATATTGTACAGGATAATAATATTACAAAAAATCAAACAGCTTAATATCGACCATTTTCGTGGTGTTTTTTATTTCATTTTTTTTTTATTAAAATTTGCCGCTTAAGACTAATAAGATATACAGAAACTACGATAACAATAATAATAATATTATTGTTAATAATAATAATAATAATGATAATAATAGAATAATAATAATAATAATAATAATAATAAAATAATAATAAATATAATAATAAAATAATAATATAATAATAATATAATAATAATAATAATAATATATAATATAATATAAATAATAATAATAATATAAAATAATAAAAACAATAATAATAATTAATATAATAATATAATTTAATAATAATAATAATAATAATAATAATAATAATAATATAATATTATAAATAATAATAATAATAATAATAAAAATAAATAATAAAAATAATAATAATAATAATAATAATAATAATAATAATAATAATAATAATAATAATAATATAATAATTATAATAAAAAAAAATAATAATAATAATAATAATAATAATAATAAAATATAGCAATTCCTCGACCAAATAATACATAAAAATGATAATAGATAATATAGAATAATAATAATAATTAATAATAATAATACTGAATAATAATAATAATAAATAGGAGAAAAAAATAACATTAATTTAATCATAAATAATTATTCATTAATTTATTATTTTTATTATTATGATTATATATTATTAATTTTATTGAATATTTAATTGATTATTATTATTATTATTATTATGGATGATCTGTTTATTGATATATTGATGAATATTATTTATATATTATGTTATATTATTATTATTATATGATATTATATTATTTTTATTATTATTATTATATGGATGTATGAGAATATGAATTATATATTGATTATATTGATTATATTGATAATTATTATTATTAATTATTATTATTATGTAATTATTATTAGAATTTATTATTATTATTAAGATTAATTGTTAATATTAATTATGATGAGAAATATATTTTTATTATTAGTATATATATATTATTATTGTTAGAGTTAAATATAGGGGATTACTGTTTAGTTATTTTATTATTATTATATTATATAATTAATTATTATTATTAATATTTGTTTTATTATATTATTATTATATATATATTATTATCTATTGATTGAATTATTTAGGAATTATTATATTATTGAATATAATTATTATTATTATATATGAATTATTATTATATGATGATAGATTATTATTATTATTATATTATTATTATTATTATATTATTTATTATATTTATTAATCTTATATATTATTATTATATGATTATGTATAGTAATTATTCTATTATTATTATGTATTATTTATTATTATTTTATATTATTATTATTATTATTATTATTATTAATATTATTATTATTATTATTGTTATTATTATTATTATTATTATTATTATTATTATTGTATTATTATGGTATTATTATTATTATTATTATGTTATTCATTCACTAATAATGATTGAATTATTATTATTATCATTATTATATTATGGTTTATTCTTAAGCTACTGACTGTATACTTCTTTCGGTACCGTAACCTCTATTTTCGCATCCAAGAAACTAAAACGAATTGGCTTTGTTGCGATTATCTCGGTATAATGTATCCGTTCTTTATAGCATAACAATGTGATCCATGGCACCACTCAATTTTTTCCTTCGTCTTTTAAATCTTTATAGCTGTCTTCTGTTTCATTAATTATCGAACTAAAATTCTCTGCACACATTATCATACTATGAATCAATGTAAATAAGGAGTAAGATATTTAATATAGGTATTAAGGTCTTATAATATTTTTTATTATTAAAGGTAAAACATATTTTTAGGCCCATTGTCATTATTATATTTTTTAATTTTATTAAGAAATTGTAAATATTTTACTATATTTCAACACTAAACTGAATTTTGATACCGTCTAGATCTAACAAATTATTCTGTCCATTCAATAATTATCGAATTTAGAGATTAAAGGAACAATTTTACTTATTTTGATAACATATTACATTATATTTAGAATACAATAAGAGAAAACAGCAACACACAACAAACTTACACGATCACTTTAGCGAGTATATATCCACATACTAAAGAATAACTGAATGGTGAGGTTTAAATAAAAAAATACATACTTAAGATAAGGAATATAGTTGTATAAATAATAAAAATATAATTCTAATATTACTATTATTAACAGTATATTTGAATATTTTGAAAAATTTTAAATCAACTGATTTGCGTTATATAAAAAAATATATATGTTATATCAATTTCAATAAAAATTTCATACAATTTAACCACCCTTATATATATATTATATATATTATATAGATATATTAAATATATTATATATTTAATTATTAATTCCCATAATTACGGGTAATATTATTATATAATATATATATAACTAATTTTAATATTAATTTACATTGCATAAATAAAAAAGTTACAATGCAAATAAAAATAATCAATAATTTAAATGTCCTATAAACCTACCTATGATTTGAGATTCCAATTATATATAGTATTATATATATTATATATACCTATTAATATATATATATATATAATATAATTAGATAAATATAATATATATGATTGATCGGAGCATTTGCTTTCTCATGAAACAAAAATATATAATATATATTATATATAATTATATATATATATATATATTAATATATTATATAATATATATATTATATATTTATATATTAATATATATATATATATATTAAATATAATGACTAATTTAAAATAATATTTTATTGGATATTTTAATGTATGTACAGTAAGATAAGATAATATTACATAAAAAAATCAAATATTATGAAGAACGACCTTTTTCTGGTGTTTTTTATTTCATTTTTATTTTATTAAATTTCCGCTTATAAGACTATAGATATACAGAAACTACGATAACTAAATAATAATAATTATATATTTTAATAATTAATTAAATAAATAAATATATAATAAGCAATAATAATAATAAAAAAAAAATAATTAAAAATAATAATTAATAAAATAATAATAATAATATAATTAATAATTTATAATATATAATATTATGATAAAAATAGAAATGTTGATTTTATGGAACTTATAGAATGAGAAATAAAATAAATAAAATTAAATAATTAATATGAATTAAATAATTAAATAAATAATTTAATTATAAATATATAAAAAAATTATGGAAAAAAATATATAATAAAATAAATTAATAAATGAATAAATAATAATAAAATAATAATTGAATAAAAATAATAAATAATTAATAATTAAATAATAATTATATAATTATTATAATTAAATAATAAGAATAATAATAATTAAAATATCAATAACACATAATAATAATAATCAATATACATAATAATATATAATAATAATAATTTAAGAGATAATAAGTAATAAATAATACATAATAATAATAATAATAATATTTAATTAGACAAGCATATATAATTAACTGTAACTAATAAGGCTAATATAATAATAATAATCATGTCTAATTTATTTATTTATTAAGATTTTTATTTTATGATTATTGATTATTATTATTTATACTATATTATTATAATTATTATTATATTTATTATATTATTTTATTATATTATTATTATTATATATTATGATTATCTACATATATATATATTAATATTGATTTATTATTATCTAATTTATTATTTATATGTCATTAATATATTATTATATTATTATCATTTCTAAGATTATTATATATTATATATTATTATTATTATTATTCATAAAGTGGTATATAGGTATCATTAATTATTATTATTATTCATATTTATTTATTACTTCTAATGTATTATTATATTATTAAGTTCTAAACTGAGTAATTACTTGATGTTGTTAAATAATAAAATATTATATAAAACTTATAAAATATTACTTATAAGAAAATTATAATAATAAATTCTTATTATTAATTACTTTAATTGAATATTATTTAATTATTATTGCATTTACTTTTTTTGAGTAGAATTAGATTATTTTTTATTATATTATTAGTATATTATTTATTATTAAAGTAAATTAGGCTCTTAATTATTATTATTTTATTACTTTACTCTCATATAATTATTTATTTATCTACTTATTATTATTATTATTTTTTATTATTATTATTATTGTTATTATTATTATTATTATTATTATTATTATTATTATTATTATTATTATTATTATTATTATTATTATTATTATTATTATTATTATTATTATATTATTATATTATATTATTAATTATTTTTATATTACATTAGTTTTATTATTATTATTATTATACTATTATATTTATTATATTATTATTACTATTATATATTATTATTATTATTATTATTATTATTATTAATTATATACTGTATATTCTTTCTCTACCGTACCTCTATTTTCGACATCAAGAACAAACTGAATTGGCTTTGGACTCGTATAATTGCTTAAAAAATGTGCCGGCAGATTTTGTCCCTCTTTAAAATCTATGGTTTCTTTATAAATTACGGAACTAAAATTCTCTTCCACATAATAATATTGAATCAGGTAAAAAAGGAGTAAGATATTTAATATAGGTATTAAGGTCTTATAATATTTTTTATTATTAAAGGTAAAACATATTTTTAGGCCCATTGTCATTATTATTTTTTTAATTTTATAAGTTTGAATACTATATTTCAACACTAAACTGAATTTTGATACCGTCTGAGCTGAAAATATTTTTATCAATAATTTATTAATATATTATTTGGTATTTTATATTATCAAATAATAGCATATATTGATATACAAAAGGAAAACAGCAACAACATACATACATACACATCACTGCGAGCCCAACAAGATACTGATATGTTTAAATAAAAAATACACTTAGATAAGGTTGATATATAAAAATAATCGATATATCAATATATTGATATTTGAAAAAATTTAAAATCAACATCGATATTGTCGTCGGAAAAATCTAGTTATATCAATTTCAAAAAATATCGTATCTTCATTTCCCTTATATATATAATATTATATATATATATATTATAGTATCTTTGGAAAAATATATATATATATATTTCTAAAAAGATATAGTATATTCATATAATATTAATATATATATATATATATATATATATATATATATATATATATATATATATATGAATGGGATCAAGGAGCAATTGCTTTCTGAAACAAAATATATAAATATATATATATATATATATATATATATAATATATATAAATAGTATGTATATAAAAAAATAATATATAATATAATTAAATAATAGGTAGGTAGTAGAGAAGGTAAAATTTTTTATACAATAATATTTCAAGAATACCTACAAGATTGATACATAGATATTTTTTATAATAAATATTATAAGCGATATATATTATCGTGGATATATTATAGATATTAGTAAATAATGATCTAGTAGTATATATAGCTTAGAGGCATAGGAATATATAAATATAGATAGTGAAATATATATAGCAAACGTATTAATAGTATAGAATATACTATATATAGTATTATATATATATATATAAGTAGAGGAAGATGTACTTATGTTCAAATAGGGAGAGCCTATATATATATATATATATTCATATATCTATATATATTACCGCTACTATTACTACTCTCTCTATCTCCAACCCTTCTATCAATATATATATATATATATATATATATACTATATATATATATATACTTATATACCTACTATATCTACTATACTATACATCTTCAATTACTCTTACTCTACAATTCTATCTCTTACTATTATCTATCTAATCTATATCTACTATCTACTCTCATCACTCATCACACACACACTACTAACACACACATCATACTTATATATAATATATAACACATATACACTATAACACATAATACTATTATACCAGGACAACTATAACACCTATCACACTTACCCATATTATTAATCTTATTATATCGGTATTAGTAGGGATATTTATATTATATATAGATACTATATATAAATATACATTATTAATAAATGTTATATTATTATATTATCATCTATACCTATATTATTATATTAATATAATATATATATTATATAGATATATAATATATATATATATAATATATATATTATTATTATATATATAATATAAATATAATATATATATATATATTAATAGTATATATATATATAGATATATATTATATATATAGTATTATAAATATATATATATATATTATATATATATTAATATATATATATATATTATTATATATATATATTATATTATATATATTATAAATATAAATATATATATAATATAATATATATATATATATAATATATATTAAGATTATATATAATACAAATATAATAAATATTATTATATAGAATATATATAGTATATTATATCATAATAATATTTATATATATATATATATATAGTTAAATATATATAATATATATATTAAGTATATATATATATATATTAATATATATATATTATAATATATATATCTGAAATAAATATGTAATTATATATATATATATATTAATATATATTATATATAATATATAATAATTTAATATAAGAATGTTGATTTAATTATTAACTGATGATATATATACTTTGTGCATATTTTTTATGTAACTAGTACTACCATTATGATAATATATGTGTATTGAATAGTAACTTAGTTTCTTATTAATACTGAACCTCGACTCACCCACGTATAGATGAATACACTATATATATATATATAAGTATGTCAGATGATTATAGGATAATATAATAAATGTAAATATATAATTATATAATATATATAGTTATTATAGTCGTACCTTACATGCTACTGACGAATGTTTATTTTTTTTCATTTATTTTCTTAAATCAGTAGTACGCTATATACATTTTATCGTAGGTATACTTATTGAGTATACAGTATATAAATATTGGTTAGTAGGCTATACGCTATTAGTTATAATTGGCTCATACTGCACGCTCGGCTCAGCTATAGGTTATTATTAGCTCCTACTTGTCCCCCATACCTCTTGTATAGTATATATTATACCCCCTATAATCAGTACTACCTATTATAATACCTCACCTTATGATATATTTCAATTCAAATTTACATAACCCTCGCCCTATATCCCTGACTATGCCTTGATTCTGAGATTTTGCATTATATTATATATATATATAATATTAATTATTTATATATAAGATATATAATTTAAATATTGTATATATATTATTAATATATTATATATTAAATATATATATTAATATAATAATTATATATATTAAATATATATATATATATAATATATATATATATATATAATATATTATGAATATATATATATATAACTATTCATATAATATATAATATAAATATATATATGATAAGTACGAAAAAATCATATCCAATCTTTAATTTCGTTTTCTTTTTCTACGGATTCTAGTGAGGATTTTAATTATGTGAAAGTCACAAATTTTGTAATGAGCTTACACTAAACTCTTTTCCTGGCCCATTTTTGCTGATGAATGTGTAAATCTCTCCTCTCTTCTTTTTCATAATTCATAGTTTATTGTTTATCAAAGTACAGGCGTGCTCATGATAATTGTGTAATATATAAACAAGTGATCTACTATGACAATTATTTAATGCGAATGCTGTAATAGAATTAATGAATAGACAAGGAGATTAATTTTTTTACTTGAAGACATTTATATGTCAAATTATTTTCACCCAAAACTGAGAGAAACTTATAGCGCACAGGTTTTTTGGCTTTCGTTTATCGAATCGGCTTCATTTCTCCAAGTATCTCTCGGGTTTAAAATAGCATTGGGTACATCCGACTAGCTTTTTAATAATTAAATAACTAGCAGTATTAATACAAGAAAAACATAGCAGATATTATTATTATGTATCATAGATTTTAATTTGCTTATTATTGCTTTTTGTTTTTACGGAATGACGGATAAACCCCTTGAAATTATGTCAATATTCACATTTTTGAGAAATTGAGATATTAAATGCGCAGGTCCTCTCTTAGCCAGAAAAGTAGCCTTACGAAAAACAGATTTAGACTTCTGACGTGACGGATAAATTTTAGACCTATAGGAAAAAGAATACGAGCTCCACCTTTCGTATTTTTTTTTTATATCTCGACATTATATATAGATTCTATAGTGGAAAAACGGTGAACCAAAACAAGCTGAAAACGTAATATAAACCATGAAGACGATGATACCATGAAACTTGTACGCATGAGGGGCTAATACCGACTCGTGTGAATAAAACACATGTTCAAGTGTAAGAAATAATTTGTTGTTTAGTGAGAGATATATAAAAATAACGAGAAACCTTAGCCAGTCGTGCTTTAAAAAAACCCTGACTATTGTTATAACTTATAAGAATCGAGCGACACTTACGCTTATACTATGAATTTTAAATATAACAGCCCATATTGATACCAATAGATAAATAGTTATTGTGTGATATAGACCTTTACTATTGTGAGACTGTTTGATCGAGAAGCAAATAAATCTATCGCACACTAGAATTATTCTGCGTACAAACACTCAACGTTATTATGAACAGTAAAGAAAAAACGTATACTTGCTTACTTTGTGAATCAATTAGACAAGAACATATTTTCCTATTTCATTTATCTGAGTTTTTTAGATTTAACGGGCGAAGATTATTTCATTTTTCGTCTGCGATTAGACAGATACGGTAATGAAAGGTGGTATGAGCCGCTTGCGTAGTTATTCGTCAATTTTATTGCTGTTCACCGCCGTTATTACTGTCTCGTTAGGAGTAATTATATAATCGTCAGTCATAATATTATAATCACTCTCTGTGAAAAATCTGTAAAATAACTGTGTGATATTTGACACCTATAAACCTATATTTTAAAATTTAAGAAGAAATTGGGAGCACCCTTTACTTCTTTCTATAGGAAGTACTAATATTTTTTTTTGATATTTTCTTCAAATTTTATAGATCCCGACCTATTCTTGCAGTCACGCAACGTTCAGACACTTTATTATACATTGTTATGCTTTGGCAGTGAAACATTAATATAATTATATTTCAATATATATTGCACAAACTTACAATTGTGGCTGAGGTTGATAAAAATATAACGGACAGTCTTCAATACAAAACCACATATGATTGATGCTGTTAGTTAAATAATGGTGCTGCTCTCGCTCGTATAAGATCGTACACGAGTGGAAAATGCGGTTTCATAGGCCTGGGAGTCGCTTATTGAGTATACTCTGCGATTTATCTTCTTCTACGTTAAGTTTAATATTTCTATAACTTTATACTCTATCAACTAATTAATTATTATTTATATTTATATTTATTAAATCTTATCATTTAATTATTATTATTAGCTCTCTGCCCAGTGTTAGTGTATCTGTAAAGTTACTCTAAATAGATGATATTGACCCCAGACTTCTGTGAACATTAATATATTATATTATTATATATATAATATATTAATATATAATATATATTATATAGATATATATTAATATATATATATATATATAATAATCATTAATATATATATATATAATATGTATATATATATATATATAATTATAATATAATTTTATAAATATTATAATTAATTAATATATATATATTATAATATATTAAATATATCATATATAAATATATTATATATATTTAAATTTATTATATATATAGATAGATATAGATATGAATGAAAGGTAAAGGGTAATGATATTATAGTATATATATATAATATATTATATGTAGACTAGATTAGTGAGAGAGAAGATAGAGTCCCCAAAGAAACTAATTTATATATATATATGTACCATAACGATCGATTGCGACCTAATTTGTAGTTATTATTTTATCTATTTTCTATTTTTTCTATTTTATATTTATTATTATAATATATATTAATTGGCAAATATATATAGACTGGAGTCATAAGCATATCTTTCTGATGCGGTTTTTCAAATATAAAGTGTTATTTTATTCCTGCCAGTTATATATATTTTAACTTTATTATATAATTATTATATTATATTAATTTATTTATTGTAATTTATTAATATATTATTTAATTATTATATTATGATTTATATTATATTATAATTATTAATTATTAGTTATAAGAATGAATTAATATTTATAATAATTAAATATATATATGATATATAATATAATTATTATTATAATTTATATAGTATATAATTATATTAATTATATTATTATATTATTATTTAATTATTATTTTATTAATTAATAATTGATCTTAAATATATAATTATTATGTATTATTAATTTATATATTATATTATATAAAATATATATATTATTTATATATATATATTTTAATATTATAATTATAATTTAATTATTATTTCATTTATAATTGTATTATATTAAATTATATAATTTAATATTTATATTTTCTGTTTTTATTTTATATATTTAAGTGATTTAATTTCCTTTAATAGAATAAATTTTTATTATAGTTAAAACATAAATTTATTGCCGATATATATACTTATATGTACTTCGATAATAAAACCGATTTAGCTAATTTTATTTCTAGATCCTTTTAGAGTATATTTAAACTTTTATTAGTATACTATATATTAAATAATTTAGCTATATATTATATTTATATTTAGTCTCTTTAAGTCATATATTATGTGTCATTATTAAGTTGTCTCTCTATGTGATATTGTATAATAATTTAATAAGTCAATAATATATGTATAAATTGATATTATAGTTAATCCAGTATTCGTTCTCATTTAATATTACATATTATTATATTTCGTAATCAAATATATATATAAAATATGTTTTATATGGTAGTAGTGATGATATGGACATTAAAAAGATGAGAATATTTATACTATATATCTTTACACTAAGGTATTAGCTCATTAGCATGAATAGAGCTATTTACTATGTCTTTATTGTGGATCCACCTATACTATCTTACGCTAAATACGTTTCATAAAATATTTGTTCATATCGCTTCCCTCCATATTATAGAGCAAGCTCGAAAATATTAATTCGGGATGTCGAATTTTTTACCTGTCGCTTGATTAATTTCACAGTTGATATAACTGTTACGTTTAGTAAACATTAGTAAAGTTAATAGAGACAGTTAAAATAGCTACACATGGACTTAATCGATATACTACGTCCCATCAAGACCTATAGTAAGTATAAATAATGAGCCACTATAAGTACTACAATCATATCCATCAAATATTGACTCAATTGCAATAAAACCATCTATAAGGGTATTATATATATATTATATTATAATATTTAATATTCTATAATGATATTTTTTTTTTCTTCATTAACTATAGTATATACCACCCAACATAGACTTTAACTTATCGAAGAACAAAAACTTTATAGCCTATAGTACATATTTGATTAACCCAAACACAAGCTCTTTAATTAACATATATATAGCTAACGTATTATTTGTTCATATTATTATATATATATATATATACAACTATAGTAGTTTTACCTAATAACCGATATAAATAACTAAATTTAATGAATAACCCATCAAATTATTAGCTTAGCCATTAATTATATAGTATACCATAATGATGCTCACAAATTACATCTATACGATATAATATAGCTATATTTCTAATCCTTATTCTTAAATGTTGCCAAACATCCAAGATATTATATATACATATTTATAAATCATAAACCCCTATATTACTGAATAGAATGTATTTATTCTTATTATATTTATCAATATATGGCATGCCTTTATTTTATTAAATTATCGGCCCTCTGGTCTCCTACGTTCCTATTGATGTTATCTACAACAAATAGAAATTTATTTGTCTCTAAGATTAGAATAATGTAAGATAAATAGATAAAACACAAATATTCATATATATAGCTTTTATAGATACTAATTTGTGTGAATATGATATGTAGAATCGTCTGGGCGAATCGCCTCTATTACTATAAGGAAAACATTCCTAAACTCCTTCTGCCTACTCTACTCCTCTGATATATGCTTTTTATTTTACCCTCTTATACAGAGTATGATATAGTTCGAGCTACATTTATTACTCATATCGTAACTGTATAGTCAGGGTCCTTTTATCAAAGGAGGGGACAGAATAGTTAAATATTAAATATAAGTGATATATAATATATGTTAAAAATTATTTTTACCGTAAACTCATTCAATTTATTATCTTACCCTTCTATCAAAATCCAAGACCAGGTAATATAGAGTATTATGTTAGCTCTACATATTACATCTCTCTCCTTATATAACATATAATCTCAATATTAAATCTTTCCTCAAAATAAGGCCGTTACTCAGTATTAAACTGTGCACTCAATAATACTCTAATCTTAACTGTTAGTCTAACATCATGATCATTTATACAGTACCTACTGATATATATTAAATATATAACCTATCTAATTGCTCTTTGTAAACGACATTATGATATATTATGTGATTTATTATATATCTTAATATAAAAAGGAGTTGATAAAACTACACTTTATCAAGCAATAGTGACTCACTCAGTTGTTTGATTGCGTAAATAAAAAACTAAGTATTTGAATTTATTAAATTGTCCTAAAATTTATAAACATAAATCTACGGAATATATATCTAATAGAAGACTGGCTTTATTTAAAAAAATAAATATAATATACCAAAAATAAGTTAAATTGTGTGTGGAGTTTATAAGGTTTTTATAGATATTATTATATATATATATATATATTAATATAATATATATATATATATATATTATATATATATATATGATATATATATATATATATATACATATATATATATTATAACTATTATATATATTTATATATAATATAATATATATATGATATATATATATATTATATATTATAAATTATATATTTATTATTTTCTATTTATTTTATTTGCATTCCATACAGACAAATAAATAAAATACTTATATATATATATATATATATATATATATATTATTAATATATATATATATAATATATATATATATAAATACTATAATATATAATATATATATATAAATATATAAATATATATAATATATATATATAATAATAATATTATACCAATAATGATTCTAAAATACTTATACAATGTAATATTTTAATATACGTATAACTTACTACGTCTTATATTAAGAAGGGTATACTTAGGTATTTGTAATATATGTAATCCCTAATATATAACATATATATATATATATATATATATATATAATATATATATTATATTATATATTAATTATATTATATATATATTATATAAATATTATATAATATTATATATTATATAATATATATATATAAATAATATATATATATATAATATAATATATATATATATAGTATTATAATATATATATATCTAATCTTCTTATTAACATCCTTATATTAATAACTATATGCTATTTTTGTCTACAAGCATGATGAATATAAAAAAAAACAACAACAAGGAAAAGCTTTGGCCTAAAAAAAATAATATCTATAATAGCCCTAATAGTTAGGGAGAAACAAAACGAGTCAATGATCAAGTTTTGTTATTATAGTTTTAATATTTTTTTTATTATTTATCAACTTATATAAATTTTTCAATTATCAATATATAATTATTAATTACAATATATATTAAAATAATTATAATAATAATAGGTACAATAATTTATTGTCATGAAAACTTTATTAATTATTTCATTTATTTTATAGCGGTTAATTATTACAATTTTGATCCAATGCCTCATACTGTACTATTTAATATATATATTACTGAATGAATATTTATTCATTTATTCATTTAGGTTAAACTTTAGGTAAGTAAATATATGATATATTCAATTTTACGTATATAGTTATATTGATAGTTCAATAAAATATAATATATATAGTGAGGATATTATATTATAATAGTCGTAAGTATTAATGAGTATTATAATATAGTAAATAATTAATAATTATTAAATTTTTATTAATCTTTAAATAAACTTATAACTTAAACTATAATTGTATATATATATATAGATTATATATATATATGTGACCGCTATAATTTAAAGGCTCTGGAAAAGTTAGGCAAATATACTAATATAATTATAACTAAGTTACCTCACCTATATATATATTCTAATATAACTTTAAGTAGGTGTATTATGATATACTTAGAAACGAGTATATAGGTGTATTCTGTTTTCATATAACCATAAAGCATGATAAGACTGATTGTCACTATATGAGCTTATAATATACTAATATAGTGAGTACAACAGCAACTATTAATATTTTAAAACCTCACCCAAAGTATATACATATACAAGTCAGTACATATTCCACCTATCTAGAGTTAAACTATGGACTACTAGTTATAATAATAATGACTCACATAGAGTATGAGCACCCGTTAATGAGAAAGTTAAACGAAGTTGTAATACCTCTATCTGGTTAAATCTATAAAAATATACCTGCTCACGTTGATCTATACAAACGTGAATATAAATCGAGTAAAGAATTTAGTCTATACGAAATTTTGATATATTCGTAATCGTTAACTAAGCCGTCTCCAAAAAATGCTTGGTAGTATAATAGTAACATATTTAATAATAGTGTTTCTATATAGATTCGATGTTAACGGAATAATCATTGACAATATTAGTGTATTAGAATTTCCAAACTTAGCGGTATATTTCCAGCTCACATCAGCTTAGTTCTTTTTATTCAAATATTGAACTTCTTAATGAATGATTATTTCAATAAATTACAACTCTTATTAGGCCTAACCTCTATTTCTTTTCACTAGTTCAAACATAAAAGAAGGCAAGTTCACCCATAAGAGTATACGAAATCTAAAAGAATAAAAAAAATCTATAATGTATGTTCATTGAACTGGCAACAGTCACTATCTTATATTCTTCAGCGATATCAATAAAAAATGAGAAGTGTAAAGTATAAGAAAAAGCAGTGACGCTGAAACATTATCAAAACGTTAAATAATTATTTGACATTATTTATCCGCATGTAAGTATAATTTAGAGCGAGCATTATTATGAGCCATATAGAAAAAGTGAGCCGTTTAGGAAATTTTTGTTCATTATTTTGAAAAAAATAAAAAGTTTATTCATGTTATTACAAAAATCAAATAATCAGCTCTATTAATAAATTCTTATACAAAATATTATGTTTTTAAACTCGATCTATAATACTGAGAGAGTAAACTCAGGTGAGTTAAACCGGATTTATAGTCATATTATGAAAATGATTACGTAATCATTAATAATATGGAAAAAGCAATTTTTTACACTAGCTCGTTAACGTTAATTCACTACTCTAATGTGTACTCGATTAAATAGCCAGATTACACTTATTGATCTTGAAACTGTTTAACTGCTTAGCTAATGGTTAAATATGTAACTGTTGAACTGAAATCTAACTGCTTAAACCGTTCAGCTGCATTGCCCATCATCTTGATTAATAAATTTATATATTATTAGTAATTTCCTATCCATTTCAGCAGGAAGTAGTAGAGGGCATATCTCTAAAATATTTATTTATTTACTCATAGAAACTGTGTAAATATTGTAATAGATTATATTTACTGAAAGATATAATAAAACATAGTATATATAGTAAATATATATGAGAACTTATACTAATAATAATAATATACGTATAGTGATAGTGCTATTATATATTACAACTATTATCAATCTTATCGTGTTTTATTGAAAAAGAAATTATTATGAATATATTATAA
>JABUQX010092148.1:0-5000 GCA_015478945.1 Trachelipus rathkii | reverse complement strand
TATATATAATTATATATATATATATATATTATATATATTATTAATATATATATATATAATTATATTGAGTTAATGACAGACCCACTACGCCCACAAGGAAACAGGCACACTGAGTTGATGGTAAAACTATATATAATACTGATTAATATATGAATTATATTATACTAGATTCACTAGATAGTAATCAAAAAATATTATATTAAGTAATACATTTAATTCATAAACACTTTATATAATTCTCTAGGAAAAACTTTTTATTAATAAAAAAATTGTAGTGAATAGAAAACTAGATCTCTATACGATATATAATATAGGTAACATAGATTAATACTATATTCCTAATAAAATATGATAATTATTTTAGTTAATTAGTATATATATATATATATTTATATTATACTTATATAAACATATATAATATTATTAAAAAGGTATATATAAACCAAATAAATAATATATTATAGAACTTTACTATATAATACCGAACACTATATTTATTATCACTTCACTGAATAATAAATAGTAAATATATATAATTAATAAAAATAAATACAATTAATATAGATTAACAGAATGTATCTATATATAATGTATAAATATTTATTGCGCCTGTGACCATAATTCTTAAAACATATATACGCTATATAATTAATATCAAATAAAAATAATTTATAATAGTACAAATAATATATGACTATTTTATTATAAGCTCGGATTTAGTTTATACTAATAGATAAAAAAAAAAAATGTGACTTAAATATAATCAAATAATTGTTTTAAAATTATCATTAAAATAAGTGCAAAACTACTTTTCACAAAACTTTTTACATGGCATTTTCCTTCACAACTCACAAGCAACTAAATTAGATGTAATTTCAAATTTTCAATATTCATTATATTGGTTTTTTGTACTCTCATTTTCTGTAATATTCTTGCTGATTAATTTGTCATGCAAAGTATATTATTGATGATATTGCAAACAGTAATATATTTAAATTATCATATTTCTCTTATATTCTCTCTCTCTCTCGTGCGTCTCTCTCTCTCTCTCTCTCCGTCCTCTCTCTCTCTCTCCTCATCATCCAGTCTCTCTCTCTCTCATGCTCATCGAACACATCTAATTACTACTTTCTTCTCTGCGTGCCTGATGCTCCTCTCTATGCTGTCCAACACGCCTTTAATTTTTGCTTACATCATATTGCCACTGAAGAAGTAGACTTTTAACTCACATACGCATACAACTCTCCGTCTCTTCTTACCAAATCACTTATCAGCGTGAGCGATTTACCATACAACACATTCAACATAATAACTAACTAATGACTGTAGCGTTTTAGTAATATTTCTCTCCGTGTCTCTATGGAGTCCACAATTTTCGATGACTTAATAGATACAGGAAAAGCTTAACAAACAAATTATGACAAGCTACTTTACCATATACAATAGTTAGCTTTTTCCTTCACAATATCGAGAGGAGTTCTGAGCTTATATGCAATTAAAAAATATAATTATTAATATTATAAATTATTACCCTACTATTCCTATCCTTGAATTATACAACGTAATGCCTAATGAAGAATTTTTGACGTATGTCTAATAAAACATTTAGCTGCGCTATCAATTTCTAGATATGCTTTTGTTTTGCCTTTGTTTATACATATTTATTAACACAACATGTAATAGGTGTTAGAGAAATGTAGTGCGGAAAGAGAGCTTTCAGCTTACAATTATATACACCGTATGAGAAATAATGAGTCATAGGATGTACTTCCAAAGACATCTAATGTAACTGTCAAACAAATAGTAAAAAAAAGAATTAAGGGTTTGCGTGATCAAGAGACATACCTTAGAATATGGTTCGTGCTATATAATAATCACAGCCTATTCAGGAGAGCTGAAAAACTTATAAACTCAAAAAATAACGTTGAATTGTTTGAACTATGTCTTGTGCTGATCTATTTATCTTAGTGTGCGTGTAGTCGGAAATAAATTCTTCATCTCCATTTGAATATACAATTCTTAGAAACAGTTGTCGTTGGGGGACATTCCACCAACTTACTAAATATTTTGGAATAAATGATAGCACCTATTGAGATAAAACTTAATTCAAGTATGTGCAAATACGGATGTGCGGCTTTGTAGCTCTTACCATCAATTCTGCATCATCCAGCCTAATAACAACAATTTACGCTAAACATTTAGTGTAGTTAATTGGATTATAGTTTAGAAGAAGTTGAAGTTTAAACTTTTTTAAAAAATTAAAAATTTTAATTTACCAATTTTATATATTTTTATTTTTAATTTATAAATTTTATTATTTTTTGTTATATTTAATTTTCATTTATTAATTTTTATTCCAAATTATCATCAATAATTATATTATTATTATTATTATTATATTCTATTATTATATTATTATTATTATTATTATTATTATTATTATTATTATTATTATTATTATTATTATTATTATTATTATTATTATTATTATTATTATTATAATTATTATTATTATTATTAAAAATTTAAAATAGGTTCATTTTCTATTATTTTATTTTAAATTTTTCCTTTCATAAATAAATTTTACTTTGAAATAATTTTTTAGTAAATAAGTTATAGAAATAAATTTTTGACCTTCATTGGGCATTAACCATTGTTTTTTTTTTTTGTTTTTTTTTATAAAGTTTTTATTAATTAGGTTGAGAATATTTTTTTTCGAAAGAACCCGTTAATTAAAAAATTAAAAAAAAAAATTAAAAAGCTAATTAAAAAAAAATGGCATTTTTGTTTTTTAGCGTTAGAGAGAGTTAAATTAATTAAACTTTTATTTTAATTTAACTCTCTCTCTCTCTCATCTCTCTCTCTCTCTTCTCTCTCTCTCTCTCTTCTCTTTCATCTCTCTCTCTATATATTATATAGAACATACTCTCTCTACTCTACTCTCTCTCATCTACTATCTCTCTCTTAGGCTCTCTCTCTCTCTCTCTCTCTTCTCTCTCACACACACACACACCTACACACACACACACACATTTATTTGTTTACTAGTGATTCCAAGTTTATTTACTTCTATCTTATATTTATTATATTATTTATTATATTATTTAAATTATTTATTTATTATTATATATTATTATTATTTATTCATATTATATAATATCACATAAAAATTCATTATATAAATATATTATTATATTAGATAATCATGCTCTCTTTTGAAAGCATCAATTAATTCTAATTTTTTATTAATCTTTGACTTAAATAGTGTATCACTTAACTTTTTATAATTATCCTTTTGAAGAAGGGTTTTATATTATATAATATTTATATAGTATATTATATATATATAATATATATATATATATATAATTATATATATACTATATATATATATAATATATATATACTATTATATAGTATATATTATTATATTATTATAATTAATTATATAATATTAATATATTAAATAAATATATATATATATATAGTTATATATATTATATTAATCATATATACTATAATATATATAATATAGATAAAATATATATTAAAAATAATATATAAAATTAATTATAAATATATATATATATATAATAAGATAATATTATATATATATATAATATATATAATGAGTTATATATATTATATATATATTAATTAATATAATTTATTAATATTAATATAACATATATAATATATATAATTAATTATATTAAATAAATATATTAATATATCGTTTATAATATATATATATTAATTATTAATATATATAATATCATTAATATTAAATTATACTATATTATAATTTATTATTATATATTATGTAGGTTATATATTATATTATAATATTATATTATTACTAATATATTATATTATATATATATATATGTATAATATACTATAATTTATATATATATATATATATATACTATTAATAAATTTATATTATATTAGTTTATATATTATATATACCTTATAAATAACTTGGGAGCAAAACCCAGGTAGTTCTTCAGTCCTCCAAAGACTGAGATAATAATAAATTGATTTTTATGTTGAATATTAAACAGTAAAAAAATATATGCACTGCCGTATTTCATTTATGTAATGTACGATAAATGAATTTTTGATATTTATATAATATATTATTCTTATAATACGTGACGACTATTGAAGCTTAATTCAAATAATATATCATATATATTATATAATGCTAACCTAGTCCTTAGAACGTAATATATTTCTAATATACTATCTATTATTAACACTTATATATGTATTGTATATATATATATCTAAGTAAATATATAATTAATATATATATTTATTTATTAATAATTATATACTATTAGTTATATTATACTTGGTAATTTATAATATAATATTAGTTAATATATATATATATATATATAATGTATATTAATTATATAACTACTCATCTCGCCTCCTAATATTATTAGTTATATATTAGTATATATTATATATTTAGTTTTAATTAATTATATATTTTATATTATATATTAATATATATAAATTAATATATATTATATATATATATATTATTATATATATATAATATTATATATATATACTATAATATATATATATCATATTAATATAAGATATATATATATATAATTAATATATATATATAATATATATATTAATATAATATATTAATATTAATATATATTATTAAATATATATATATATATAATTATATAATATTAATATATATATAATATTATAATATATATATATTATATATATATTTAATATTCTTTAATTATTAATTATATATAATATAATATATATATTAATATATATATATATTATAATATATATTAATTATATATATATATATTAATTAATATTTTATAATATATATATATATATATACTTATATATAGATATATATAGTATATTATATATATATATTATTAATAACTAAAGTATATATATATAATATAATTAATAATATATTGTTATATATCATGTTAATA
>JABUQX010092147.1:42500-76085 GCA_015478945.1 Trachelipus rathkii | reverse complement strand
CGGTATTGCTTCGTTCCGGTTACTCAGTTTGGGTAGCGTTTCGCATTTATCGTGAAGCACTTTCGCGTCCATCTGTGATCTATTCTATTGATTCATGTCATATTTTTTAACAAAATTTTTATGTTTTATATAAACTAAAGCAGTAAATCAAACCACCCTTCCCAGCACTCTCCTGTCCATCTGTGATCTATTGATCTATTGATCTATTGATCTATTTATTTGAGTCATATTTTGTATAACATAACACAAAACTTTTATTCTTTTTATGTTTATAACGTAAAAAACTTGTACTTTATATACCCTAAAGCAGTAAATCAGTAAGTCAGTTAATCAAACCACCCTCCCCAGCACCCTCCTGTCCATCCGTGATCTATTGATCTATTGATCTATTGATTCATGTCATTTTTACCAAAATTTTTATGTTTTACATACCCTAAAGCAGTAAATCAGTAAATCAAACCACCCTCCCCAGCACCTTCCTGTCCATCTGTGATCTATTGATTCAAATGATATTTTGTATAACATAACAAAACTTTTATTCTTTTTATGTTTATAACGTGAAAAAACTTTTACATGCCCTAAAGCAGTAAATCAGTAAATCAAACCACCCACCCCATCTATGATCTATTGATCTATTGATTCAAGTCATATTTTGCATAGCATAACACAAAACATTTACTTATTTTTTTGTTTAAATCATTTTTGTTTTTACTAAATTTTTTATTCTTTTATGTTTATAACTTAAAAAACTTGTACTTTTACATACCCTAAAGCAGTAAATCAGAAAATCAAACCACCTACCCAACCTCCTCGCTCCTCCCTCCCGCCATCCCATGATCTATTGATCTATTGATCTATTGTTTCATATCACATTTCGAGTATCATTTCGGATAAACATAACATAAAATCAAGTTCTTTATACACTGACCAACGAATATATGCTAACGTAACAAAGTTTTCACATTAATAAAGCTAACATAGCATCACCTGAACTAAGAATATAATGTACAACGACAAACCTAACACACCTTAAGCACGAATAAACTGTTAACATTAACAAAGTTCCACACTTATCAACAGTAAAGTAACTAACATAGCATACAAAAACGTAACCTATTCACACTTTGTCAAGCATATCTCTAACATATCAATGTTAATTTTACATTAACATGGTAATATTTAACAAAAATTTATCATAACCTTGTCTAATTATCATACTGATCAACGAATATATGCTAACGTAACAAAGTTTTCACATTAATAAAGCTTACATAGCATCATCTGAACTAAGAATATAATGCACAACGACAAACCTAACACACCTTAAGCAAGAATAAACTGCTAACATTAACAAAGTTCCATACTTAACAACAGTAAAGTAACTAACACAGCATACAAAACGTAACCTATTCACACTTTTTTCAAGCATATCTCTAACATATCAATGTTAATTTTACATTAACATGGCAATATTTAACAAAAATTTATCATACCCTCTCTAATTATCATACAGATCAAAGAATGTATGCTAACGTAACAAAGTTTTTTACAATAAAATAGTAATATTTAAAAAAAAATTCATCATAACCTTACCTAATTATCATAATCCCCAACGAATAATTACAAACATAACAAAGTTTTAACCAAACATAACATAAAAATAAGT
The DNA here is from genome assembly GCA_015478945.1 of Trachelipus rathkii. Lineage (NCBI taxonomy): Eukaryota > Metazoa > Arthropoda > Malacostraca > Isopoda > Trachelipodidae > Trachelipus > Trachelipus rathkii. The sequence continues at coordinate 74,419 of JABUQX010092147.1, read as the reverse complement.
TCTTTGAACAATATATCATAGTAAAATGTAATACTTTACTAATTTTAAAGCAAAAAATCAATAATTCGGTAAATCAAACCACCCGTCCCTCCTCTTCCCTCCCCACCAACCCTTCCATGATCTATTGATTCAAGTCATATTTCGAGTATCATTTTGGATAAATATAACACAAAAATAAGTCCTAATATATATTGACCAACGAATATATGCTAACGTAACAAAGTTTTAACATTAATAAAGATAACATATCATAACCTAAACTAAGAATATAATGTACAACGACAAACCTACCATACCTTACGTATGAATAATCTGCTAACATTCACAAAGTTCCCTGCTTATCAAAGGTAAAGTAGCTAACAGGACATACAAAACTCAATGTATCCCCACTTTTCAACATATCAGTAACAGCTAAAGCAGTATTATCTAACAAATCCCTTAACAAAGTGACCAATCTATCAAAGATATCAGCATCTTGAAACATGAATTGATACTACCTTCATCAAAGTGTCACTCATTTCAAATATAAAATCATTTTGAACTATGAATAAACTTAGACATTAGCAAAATTCTCGGGCAAACCTAACATTACCCAGCAAAAACTTAACCTAAGCCCACGTTTAAGCACCCTTTACGAACTTATAACCATCATATTCGAGATCTACGAGTTCGATAACATATACAAATACACCAAAACTGTATTATTATACAAATATTGACTAACTCCGCACCTCACCGGAGCCAGCACCGGTGCCGGCTCCGAATCCAAATCCGGGTCCGACTCCGACTCCGGCTCCGGCACCTAATCCTTTCTCCAAATTTCAGCTTATTACGATTATTTAAATTTTTAGAATTTATAACTTTAACTCTAGTTGCCAATTTTTCGGGCAATTTACATCATCGGCAGTTACGTCACCACATAGCGCCTCAAATTTTAGGACGATACAATAACTCCAACAGGTTGATAAATATAAATATATATATATATATATATATATATATATATATATATATATATATATATATATATATATATATATATATATATATATATATATATATATATATATATATATATATATATATATATATATATACGCGGAGGCTAGCTACCAAAACCCCCTATTACTACTGGTTTGAATCACTCATAAGCTTAAAAATAGAATTGCTGTAGCTGCCTCTGCAAATATCGTTCTTGTAGAAAAGAGCCTGAATTGCAAGGGTTTCAAAAGCTTCACCTATATATGAAAGACCACAACCATCACAGGTGGCCGTATAAATACTACCTCCATCATTGGAACGGCAGTTGCTGTTTTTATAGTAGACTATGTATCCATGTGTGGTATTTCTATATTTAAAAACTATGCTAATATTAAAAAAATAGATGTAAGTAAAAATTTAATTGATAAAATACCTGTAGAAAAAAGTATTATAATTGTATTTTCAAGGGTAAATTCTGGCATATCTTAAGGAGGTGAAAGAACTTATGACTTGTTGAAACATTTTATTAATAGTCTTTTATCTATAGCCAAAATTTTGTAAAATATGAAAAAGGAAACCTATTTTCATCCCTTAAAAATGGTTGGGTGGAAGTCTAAGCGCTTTTAAATACATTTTGAAAATAGCATTTTATTTCGATCGGAGAGAGCATGAATAAAAATATGACAATTATTGGATCTGTAACGTATTTTGTATGTCAAATATAGACATCTTCATATATAATTTCAAGGTTTGAAAAGGCGTTTTTACGCATTTTGTCTAAGCGTTGGAACATGCCTGAAAAAAAGGGAGAGGTTATTAACAAATCTTACTACAAATGACACTGGAAATTAACCCCAAGTAAAAACAAATGTCACTAAATTTAACACTTGGGGGGCAAAAAGAGGGAGAGTGGAGAATATCTTAAGCTAAAAATAATTCCATACATAAACAAGACATGGCACAGATATTTTTCTTGTGAAGTTATTATTAAATCTGGAGACATTTTGCCCATATATGTACGTATTAAAGAAATAAAAGTGTGGAGGGGACGGGAGTATGAGGTAATAAAAAATTGGACAAAAATTCCAAAAGGTGTATTCAATGGGGACATTAGTAAAGAGACTTGTAACATCGAAGCCAGCTTAAGCAAGATTGGGGAGGAACATATCTACCAATTTTCGGTAAGAGATCTTAACTATTTTTTAGATAGAATCTGGAAATTTTGCCCAAAAGGAGACAATATCTAATGACCACTTTCTCCTGCGGCAAATCTTTCTGGCATCTTTCCAAAAACATCTCTAACAACGTTTTGAAAAAGATTGATTGATGTTGTATGTTATTTAGGTGATCAAAGAATTAGGTTTTAGAGGTCTTCACGAATCATAGATTCTGCTAATCGAAGGTAATTACGTTGAATTGATAAATTTAATTAAGAAATATGATAATTCATAAATCTATTTAGTTAGTTTTTTTCTGGTCTATCAAATCGAATTCAAAATGATCTTGGAAAATTAGCACTAAATAAAATTAGGAATGAAATTAATGATTCCAAGTATGTGGCTATTATTTTAGATGAAACAACCGATGTTAAAACAACTTATATACTTTCTAAACCCAATTTTAAGTACATGAATAGAAATGATGTAATGTGAAAAGATTTCTAGGTTTTCAGATATTTAGTGTAGATCTAACTGCTATAAGGTATATCTCAGAATTGTGTTTAACTTAGTGAGCGACTTAAAGTGGTTTGAAACTTATGACGAGATTGCATGTGTGATGTCAAGTGAGTTGAAAAGGACTTCAAAGAAAGTAAAGAAAAGTATTCCAAAAGCTACGTTCATTCATTGTATGACACAGAAATTGAATTTAGTGTTTGTCTTAATCCTTAACGAAGATCAATGAATGCAGTCAATTCTTTGCAAAACTTAAACCTTTTTCTTCATTCTTTTCAAAGTCAACAAAGCGTGTGTGCCTTTTAGATACAGAGCTTAGGAAGAGATTTCCGAAAATAGCACCTACACTTTGGAATTATCAACAGTTGCAACATAAAGCAAGGGATTATTCACCTATTTCAAGATATTGTTGATAAATCTAGGAACTTGGACACGGAAACTTATACATGCGCCCCATGCGTTGTTAAGTAATCTCGAAGATTTTGATCTCAACTTCTTGTTGAGTATATTTGCAAATATTTTTTCCGTACGCAAATGTAATATTTGATATTCAACAACACAATATTTAAAACTTTTGTTGCTTGATTAAAATAAATAAAAATGATAACTACTCTTCAAAATAAGGGAGATAAGTTTGATGAATTTTGGTCATAGTCGAAGGGTGAGTTGTAAATGCGAATGAAGATTTCTATAAATAATCTTCTGTAGGTAGTTTTTTGTATAAGAATGTTTTTATTATTATTATTAATATTATTACTATTACTTATTAGTAGTATTGTTATTATTACTAATAAATATTATTATTATTATTATTTTATTATTATTATTATTATTATTATTATTATTATTATTATTATTATTATTATTATTATTATTATTATTATTATTATTATTATTATTATTATTATTATTATTATTATTATTATTATTTTTAATATAATTCTTAATATAAAAATTTGATTTAGATTTTTTTATAATTTACAAATTTTTTTCAAATTTTCTTTCATATTTTTTAAATATTAGTTAGTTTAAATCAAATCAGATTAAGATTAATTTGAGGGTCATTTCTCGTGAATGTTTGGAGATATCATTCATTAAAGGAGTCAGATTCTTTTATTATAAAATATTAATTAATTTGCCGATTTTGACTTTTAAAGAGAGAAGTTTCTTACTTTTACCGACTAGAAAGATTTATTATTTTTTTTTGTAATATATATATACCACGGTGTCATTTTTGAGAGAGACTGATTCTAGTCTAAAATCCGTGTACGAAATTGGCACATACAACACATTACATTGTTTTGTTTGTTACAACAGGTTACACAGATTAATTTGAGATTCTTCTTGTTAACACCTACACTTAAATTGAATTCTGTCTTTTCTGTATTTATCAGGTTGGTATTTTAAAGATTTTAGACACTTTTTGTCTATTTGTATAATCTTTTTTTTAATATATTTCACATCTACCCTAACCGTGTTCATCTAGTTCTTCAGTAGTTTGCTGAGCAAGTTCCACATGGTTAATTACGTTACTGAAGGAGGATTAATGCCCGCTGGATTCCGTCATTGTCTGTTGGAAGTTTTTAAAGTCCCTCCCGGCAATACTGTGAGGAGGATATCCACAGGACACCCTTGTCATAAAAGTTAATTAAGGAATAATCTTCTAACTCAAGTTGATAATTAATCCTGGTGCAAGTTAATTTTAACTCATTTTACTTTAAAAGTCTAAATATTTGACGATCCACCACTTTGGAAATATTAGAGCTTTTTATATATATATATATATATATATATATATATATATATATATATATATATATATATATATATATATATATATATATATATATTATATATATATATATATATATATATATATATATATATATATATATATATATATATATATATAAATATATATATATATATATATATATATATATATAGTAGTCAAGAGCGGTATCCAGTGTTGCCAGATTTAGCGAAAAAATCTGGCAACCTGTTCATATTTTGGCGATTGAATACCGTGGGAATTTTTTGATTGCCGTGGGAATTTTTAGCATTTTTGGCTCTTTTCGTTGACAACCCTGGAAAAAAACGAATTTTTTTTTCGAATAATAATAAAAAAATTAAATAATTAAATAAATAAAAATAAATAAATAGTAAATATTTAATTAACGATTATTATTTGTTTTTGCCGTGCATGTCCCCGCACCGGATGCGTCATCACTCTGCGCCACACCGCACCGCACCGCACCGCACCGCACCGCCCTCACCGCACCGCTACGCCCAACGTGTGATGGGGCTGAGCCCCAAAACCTGGAAATGATCGTAGAAGGTTGAAACTCGGTACCCTATATGGGGGTGACGTAACCTCGTCGTAGACGAGGTTACGTGGCCGTGCACCCCCGGAGGGGGGTGCTGGCCCCTGAAAATAGAAAATGCTGGTAGAAGGATGAAATTTGGAGAGTACATAGAGAACGATGGGAGAATTAGAGTATTGAGTTTGAGTTAAGTGCCGGAGCAAATGTCGGATCCGGAGCCGGAGTCGGAGCCTGCCCCGGATCCGTAGTTGAAATCTGGCTACAAACACATAATGTTGCCGAATATGGTGTCCTTATATATGTTTATGATACCGTAGAACTCGAATATGATAGTTTCAAGTTCTAATGGGTTTCTGAGGATCCCTCCGGAGGGAGGTCTCCAACTGAAATAAAAGAAGAAGATGGAGGAATTAGGAATGAGGAAGGAGGTAATAAGATGGAGGAAGAATGAGGAAGGATGAAGAATGAGGAGACAGAGTTGGTATCGGCACCAGTGCTGGCTCCGATGCGGTGCCGAGTTAGTACATATTTGCTAAATGAGACAATATTGGTGTACTTATATATATTTATAAGATCGTAGATCTCGAATATGAGAGTTTCAAGTTCCTAATGGGTATCCTGGGGACCCCTCGGAGGGGGTCCCCGAAAGCTGAAAAGGAAAATGCGCCGGTGTTCATAAGAAAAAGTCTCAGGTGTCGGAGCAAATGATCCATTATGGCACTTTTCTTTTAAAGTTTTTAAATTTTTATGTCTTAAAATCTTTCTTTTTATTTTAAGTTTTTAAAATAATTATTTTTCTTAAAAGGTGTATATTTTAAATAACCCTAAAGCAGTAAATCAGTAAAATCAAGCACCCACCCACCCTCCTACCCAACCGTGAACTATTGATCTATTGATCTACTGGTTGAAGTAAATGTTTGAACCTTACTTTATTGACCCTAAGCAGTATATCAGTTAATCAAACCACCCACCCCACCCCCCTTCCCATCCGTGATCTATTGATCTATTGATTTAAGCTATATTTGAACCGTATTATTGACCCTAAAGCAGTAAATCAGTTAATCAAACCAGCCATGCCACCTCTAATACCCATTCGTGATATATTGATCTATTGATCTATTGACTCAAGTTATATTTGAACCGTTATTATTGACCCTAAAGCAGTAAATCAGTTAATCAAACCACTCACGCCAACCCTCCTACCCTCCGTGATCTATTGATCTATTGATTCAAGTCATATTTTTGGTATCTTTTTGTATAAACATAACATAAAAATTAGTTCTTTGAATAAAATATTATTATCGTAAAGTGGGAAAAAAAACAAGTTTTTATTTTAAAGCTTTTATAACATAAGTGCAAACTACATAATCATTGACATATAAATTTTTAGCATCAAATATATTTACAAGTTTATTAAAAGAAACATTATTTAAAAAACATAGGATGAAATAAATACAGTATACACCACATAAATTAGAACTGATTGGTTGTACAGGAAAACATAAGGTCTTAACATATTGAACATTATTATATTTTAAAAAAGAATTTACATAATGATTACTAAACATAAAATCTAAATGCAGAGAGTCAAATAAATACACAACATTATTTTTATTCTTATACACAGTTATCCAGTGTCCATTGCTCGAAACATTCCGAGGAGAAGTGTTGAAGATAAGTCCAGAGTTGGTTTCCAATTTCACAGAGCCGAGTTCATTACAGGCGAATATACCTAAAAATCTTCTTTCCTTTCGAAAGACATTTAATATTTCTTCTTCATTCATCTTTAATAATTCAAAATTATATTTCGTACTCTGTCAATCTCGATGATTTGAGGATGTTTCAAATACACCAGAACTGAGATTGGGGATTTCAAACTTTGGCCAAATTTGAAACTTAGCCCTAATGTTCCTTTTCTTAGGATATTGAGGTGATAAGCATTTCAAGATGAAAGATCAGCAGTGAGATCGTACACATATAAATTACTGTTTTCAGCATAAGTCTTGAGATCGACATCTGTACCGTTATCACTGCATGACACAGTATTGGCAAATAAATCGTAAAAAGGTCGTGAACATAGAAAATGTGATCCTTCGTATATCATCTCATACGACCGTATCAAACTGATACCTCTAAGTCCAAATGGGTAAATTTAAAGGCAGATTTTCCATAGTTTCCAGAATAAGCCTCGTGTTCTACAATTCCTATTATTACTTTCTGAAATAAGCTACCATTGACGATGTTAGGTATGTTAATACTCGATAATCTTTGGGTAAAATTAAAAATTTTAGTCTCAATTCTCTTGACTGGATATTTTGCTGTATCGGATAAAAGAGATTTCTCGATTTCCATATGTTTAATAGGAGATAATTTCACTTTACGTACATAAAGATAAGCATCCAGTAATTTGAAAATAGGTTTTGGAGGTGCAGACGTGGCTGCCGCATTACTTTAAACATTAAGCGCAAACTGAAGCTTAAATCTAGTTAATCTGATACGGGTGTCTACTGATGGTAGAATAAGTCTTTCCTGTGAGAATATATCACCGTTTACACGCCCGTAATATTCGTACGTGTTATTTTTAGATTTAGCAGCGTTGTCCATATGCTTTCCTACATCTTTTAAATTGTAACATCCACATGATTGTAAATGGGACTCCTTCGCATCTTGATAATAATTTAGTAAAGTTTCAATATAGCTTCGGTAAGGGTAACTTGCATCTCCTAGAGATGTTTCATTTAAAAACACTTCAATTTGATTAAAACATGTATACATGAAATTTGTCTCTGTGTACACTACGTGATCGGTATCCGTGAGATCTGAACCATCTTCATTTACTAATTTCACTTTCAAATATAAAAACACATTCGATGGGTCAAAATATTGATCTGAAGTGCCTGGGATGTTGAATTCTAGAGGTACATCCGTATTTGTGATTGCGTGAACTGGGTTAATACTAATAAAATTGGATTCACTCACACTGATCTGTGTGGGATTCACGGAGAAGAGGTCCAATTCACTCTTACAACAGTCTGGACTAGAGGGGTGGAGGAAATGCATCTAGATGGTACAACCGCTCGGAGTATAATGAGTAGAGATATGTTTAAACATTTTTTATAAACGAAATAGTTGCAAGATATTATTATTTATGTAAAAGTTACCACTTATCACTGTTATTAGAGAGAGAACACATCAATATACTTTTTCTTTAGTGGTCTTTTCATATTCCTCTTTACAGGTTTTTTATTACGACCTACACCTTTACCAGTCATCTTGCGCCGTATTTTTCGTTTAACATCGTCTAACATTTCATCTGAAACATCGGTTAATCTGCTTTTTACAGCACTACGAGGGTCGACACTTCCCATAATATCCTGGATAGTGTCTATACCTGTCCTAGCCTCTTTTTTAACGATGTATTTACCTCTTGATTTAAACAAAGGGATAGCACGTCGGAAAAATGAAGAGAAAAATCCACCTAAACCATAATCGCTCTGCATTCTTGAACCCCTGAAGACTCTTTCTCTTTCCATTATTATTAGTATTAGTATTTAACGGAGCTTCCTTCTTATATGTACTTTACACACTGCTGTCCCAACTGTGAATGGGTATGGGTTACCTTCAACGTCTCTTATATAAATGCGAACTGAACTCAACTGAGTCTTACTCAGCGGTAAGTAGTGAACATTGGAAATGTTATAACTTTACTATCTTTTGAAAAATGAACTACTCTTAACAAGGAGGCTTTAGTATTTCCTACATACTGATGGTCTATAATATCTGTATAAACATAGGCCATACCAGGATCTTGTAACAGCTCTTCAGGATGACACACGAAATGTCATGAATTAGCAAAAGTTGTTTTTGAAGATGCTATATAATCGTCAATAGTAGGCAGGTAATGAAATAGAAGGCGTATAAAATTGCTAGCATCGTGGTTATGGTTCACCTCCTCTTCTGAAGGGTTATCTGTAAGACGAACACGCTTACGCCACCATACATAGGGATGAAACTGGAATGTGTTTAAATCGTGTAAATTTACACCGCGCCAAGATCTTAAAGACACCAGTTCCATTACCTCCCCCTTTGGTTTATTAGTGCGAAATGTCAGATCTTGACATATTCGACTTACTATGAATCGGTTATTAACGCTACCTTTCTCGGCCTCTATGGATCTACATTCTGAAAATAAAATATCTGACTTTAATACAGAAATATTGAACCCTATAACTCTCGAACGAGAAATGTGTTTGAAGCAGAATTAAGTGAAGTAATTCTTGATGCTAGTATAGAGAATGTAACCCTTACCAGAGGAGCGTTCATAATTTATAGAAACATTGATTTTGTAAAAAACACTTTGAAGTTACGTAACACAGACAGTTTGCATATACAGAAACGTAATGGTATCGAATATTACATTGTAAGGTTTACTATAAAGCGAGGGTTATACAAGTCTCTCTCTTGGACATACTTAGACACTTTAAATAGAAACGATCTTCACTAGTTATGATTATTGTTTCTCAATTTCACTGGCACTTATTTATGAATTAGACTTTTTTTTATACTACTGGAGCTTCTTTCGCATATGTACTTTACACACGGCTGTTCCTTCAGTGAATGGATAAGGGTTCCCTTCGACATCTCTTATATACACTCTTATGGTTCTAAATTGGGCATTATTCAAAGGTATATAGTGCACACTTGGAAAACTTATAACTCTGTTATCTTTAGGAAAATGAATCCCTCTTAGTAACTGGGCTTTAGTGTTTCCAACATACTGGGGTTCTACAATATCAGTGTAAACATACGCTACGCCAGGGTCATGTAACATCTTTGAAGGGTCGCATACAAAATGTAATGAAATCATCAGCGTCGCTTTTGCTACGTCAAGTCCTAAAATACTCTTCCGCTGAGTAGAATACGCCAACGTATTAATTTCATTTAAAGATGGTGGGATATCATTTAATTCTCAATATTGTGTCATCACGTATTAAAAATTACATTTACAGAAACCAATCTGAAGTATGGAAAATAAATAATCCTTTATCTTTCAAGTTTACTTGAGCTTGTGACTTTAAAGTGATTAACACGTTGTCTTCGTTAACAGCTTTATTAACTAGAAATACTAATTCATAAACATATCCGGCTTGATCCAAATTGTTTGTTTAAGTCTATGAACACATCTGGGAGGGATTTATAGAGGCCACGATTTATTAAATATCTTTCAAAGAAATAATCTTTGTCGGCACGTTTGACGATCCTCATATATGTGTTAATTTTTAATACGTTTTTAACACTCTCAACATTTCTAAATATTTCAAACGCTGTATGTAATCTAGCATATTCTCGATATGTGCATCCAATATCATTTCACATAACCCTACTTCATACATTTCTCTTTCAAGATTTATAGGGTTCAATAACTCTGTAGTAAAGTCTGATATTTTATTTTCAGGATGTAGGTCCATAGAAGCCGATGATGGCAACGTTAAATAGAAATGATTTTCACTCTCCATGTTCACGATATAAACTGATCATTGTTTCATAATTTCACTAGTATTTATATAACTATTAAACTTCATAGGGGAACCTACCCATTTGATAAGATACTGTTTATTGTTACCTTTTCCCTTAGATCCTAATATTTTTTCTATTTTATATTCATTAATCTTAGGATCAAACCGTATTTTCTGTATTTCCTGTTTATAGAACCCTCCTTTTATTTTTTCATCTAGATCTTCAAGATAGTATAATTTTAACCCATCTCTTGGGAATTCTCTGATTGTATCTACTTTAAAAACTTCTCTTGACCATCCTGCTTTGTACCCTTTTCTGAAATTTTCATCAGCCCTAGACACTCTCACATAATCTCCTACTTTAACACCTGTGTTATCTTTTATTTTGAGTACAGGGCGACTAGGTACAGAAGGCTTTGTCTTTACCATCTCTAGAGGGGTCTTCTTAACTGTTCGATGATAAGACCTATTATAAGGGTAAGCCAAGTCTTGCAGTATATCCATATATTTAAATGTATTCATTTTCGTGAAATACCTATGCATTCTTTTTTTTTATTGTTCTTTGTACTCTTTTCCACTATTGCCAGCTTTAAATTAACTGAGAACGTATTGTAGTACCCTATATCATACTCTGTGACTTTTCTTGAAATTCTTTACCTAAAAATTCTGTACCTTTATCTGTCCACATCAATTGAGGATATCTGTTATCCTCATTTATAATTTATCTTACAGCTTCAGCAACGGTTTTCGACCTCTTATCTTTTAAAACCTTTAACCATAAGTACCGGGAATATACATCTATCACAAAAAGAACGTATTGATACCCTTCAATGTATGATTTATATTTTATCATTTCAGCCAAGTCAAGTTGCCAGACATTATTTAAGCAAGAGGCTACGGTTTTTCGTGTTGGGAATTTTTCCCGTAAAGGTTTATGTAGAGTAAAAGCATCCTTTCCTTCTAAATATTTTTTCAATTCTTTTTTATTAATATGAGAAAACTTTGACGCGAATCTTGAAAAGCCTCCATAACTGTAAGGCTGTTTCATATCATAGTAATATTTATCAACCACCTCCTTTGCCTCCATGGCTTAAAATGACATTAAAATTAAAAAACATATTAATATATACTCAAAGGTGATACAAAAACCAAATGTCTATATGAAATATTTTATTTTAAGTTACAAAATAATACAGCCGTATAAAAACATGTTAAATGTATAGTGAAAATGATATTAAAACCTTATGTCTATATGAATTATTTTAAATTACATACAGTACAACCTAAAAACATAGCAAATGTATACAGAGAGATAATATAAAAACCATATGTTTATATGAATTATTTTAAATTACAAACAATGCAGCCCTATAAAAAGCACAATAAATAATTATAATTAATCCATTTTGGAGCAATGTATGGGTTTTTTCTTATTCTTCCTGCGCCTGAACGTGATGTGTTTCTGCTTATTACCTTTAATCTATCTGATGCAAAAGAAGTACCAGTAGGACTCACATCTGGTCTAGGAGATATCGGAATATTATCCAAATCCGCCAATCTTTGTTTATTCTGGATTAAAGTTCTCGGAAAATTAACAGTCTGAAGTTCTTGTTTGATCCTGGGCCATCCTGTTACAGGATCCTTCTTCCAATCACGCGAGAGATCAGATATTAGATCAACAATATTCGAACCGTCAACTGTTTCTCCATCAATAATGATTTGACCAAGATCGTTCCATGAAATCTGATCTTTTAAAATATTATATAAAGCTATACCAGTTTTTTTTACTTCTCACGGGTAAGCTTTCCTCCAATACATGTTTAAAATTATCTTTTCTTTTCACTTCAATATTAGCACCTGATGATAGAGTTGAATCTTCCCTAGATGAATTACCTAATAAAGCATGTTGATACATTTCTTTTAGATCTACTAATTTTTGTATAGCGTTTTGATATAGGATTCTTTTTTCATGAACGTTAACATCAGAGTTTAATATTCGACACAATTCCTTCTCGTAATTGTTTATCTGTTCAACTTTTGGATCATATAAACTCAGGGGCTGCTGCTGGTGTAACTGTTGATACGGATTATATAGGGCTTGATGCATCTGGTGGTACGGTAGAGGTTGTTGTTGTTGTTGTTGTTGTTGTTGAGGTAGGGGCACTGTATTATATTTCATCTTCTCATAGTCGTTGTAGGGTAAAACCACCACCTTCTTCATTATTGAGCAATCCACTTGGATATCAATGGGGCTATGACTGAAAAGAGTAAAGGTAGGAACACAACACCACCTTTTAGTCTTAATTATATATATATATATATATATATATATATATATATATACTATATATATATATATAATATATATATATATATATATATATATATATATATATATATATATATATATATATATATATTATATATATATATATATATATATATATATATATATATATATATATATATATATATATATATATATATATATATATATATATATATATATATATATATATATATAAATATATATATATATATATATATATATATATATATATATATATATATATATATATATATATATATATATATATATACTATATATATATATATATATTATATATATATATATATATATATATATATATATATATATATATATATATATATATATATATATATATATATATATATATATATATATATATATATATATATATATATATATATATATATATATATATATATATATATATATAGTGTTATAACTACGCCCATAGATTTAGCCGGAGTTCGGTCGATTAGCCTAGCCTTTCAAATTACCTGTTAAAAAGTTTATATAATAACATACTTTTTTATTACATTTTTATTTTATATCTATATTTTTATTTTCTTACATTACCAGCGAGTTTTTAATGATTTTCTATGACGGCGAAACTTTACCTTCTGAGGTCTATTTAAAGGAACATTCTTTTATAAGATTTAGGCATACTTCGGCTATACATTGAACAAATTTTTCATCTTCACAGATTAGCTTACGTTTTTCTGAAGGTTTCAGTTTTTAAAATTTTCTCATAAGAGGTAAATAATTTGCAACTAACGTACTCATTATTCAGGTATGTTTACAGTCTCAGTTTCGTAAGGTAAGATATTTGTACGCAGCAACACTCTGTACGTGTTCTTAGGGTGAAGCTCACAGAGTAAATAACCGTGAGGTATAGAAGTGACTTTATATACTTTTAGCCAGATTCTGCAGCAGATGCATTTAAGTGTGCCACAGCAGTAAGCAACCTCATGCTCTCTTATCAGAAACTCAGTTAAATACTGTATGTGTTTAACGCCCTCTCTATATAACTATTCTGTCATGATATTTAAGATCCTCTGACTATTATTAAAATGGTGAGAGGTAGACTGTAAAGTTTCAGCTATATCCTCGTTCAATTTATGCATCAAATCCTCAAGAATTATAAGTTTATGTCCTGGTAAACATTGAAGAGATTTTATTTCTCATATAAACCTTCATGAAATTGAATTACATCTTTAAAATCATTAAACTTTTACGCTTAACTGTAACACCATATGATTTTAGCAGGTTTTTGTTCAAAAACTTCATCCTCTTTTAAAATATTTAATAATAAATAAGTTTTACCACAACCCGTAGGACCAGAGACAAGACATGTAGCCGGACTGCGGAACATAAATTTACCAACATCCATCCTAGGCTGATACCTGAACACGAATGAATAAGAAAATGTCGATATATATATATATATATATATATATATATATATATATATATATATATATATATATATATATATATATATATATATATATATATATATATATATATATATATATATATATATATATATGTATTGTGTCATGAAATTGGAAACAGATTCATCTTCAACACTTCTCCTCGGAATGTTACGAACAATGGACACTGGATAGCCGTGTATAAGAATAAAAATAATGTTGTGTATTTACTTGACTCTCTGCATTTAGATTTTATGTTTAGTAATCATTATGTAAATTCTTTTTTAAAATATAATAATGTTCAATATGTTAAGACCTTATGTTTTCCTGTACAACCAATCAGTTCTAATTTATGTGGTGTATACTGTATTTATTTCATCCTATGTTTTTTAAATAATGTTTCTTTTAATAAACTTGTAAATATATTTGATGCTAAAAATTTATATGTCAATGATTATGTAGTTTGCACTTATGTTATAAAAGCTTTAAAATAAAAAACTTGTTTTTTTCCCACTTTACGATAATAATATTTTATTCAAAGAACTAATTTTTATGTTATGTTTATACAAAAAGATATCTAAAAATATGACTTGAATCAATAGATCAATAGATCACGGATGGGTAGGAGGGGTGTAGGGGGGGTGGTTTGATTAACTGATTTACTGCTTTAGGGTCAATAATAACGGTTCAAATATAACTTGAATCAATAGATCAATAGTTCAATAGATCAATAGATCACGGATGTGTAGGAGGGTGGGGTGTGTGGTTTGATTAACTGATTTACTGCTTTAGGGTCAATAATAACGGTTCAAATATAACTTGAATCAAAAGATCAATAGATCAATTGATCAATAGATCAATAGATCACGGATGGGTAGGAGGGGTGGGGTGGGTGGTTTGATTAACTGATTTACTGCTTTAGGGTCAATAATGAAGGTTCAAATATGACTTGAATCAATAGATCAATAGATCAATAGATCACGGTTGGATAGGAGGGGTGGGTGGGTTGCTTGATTTACTGATTTACTGCTTTAGGGTTATTAAACATACATTTTAAGAAAAAATAATTATTTTAAAAAACTTAAATGAAAAAAAAAGATTTTAAGACATTTAAAAATTTAAAAACTTTAAAAGAAAAGTGCCATAATGGATCATTTGCTCCGACACCTGAGACTTTTTCTTATGAACACCGTGCATTTCTTCCTCTTTTATTTCAGTTGGGGACCCCCTCCGGGGGTCCCAGATACCCATTAGGAACTTGAAACCCTCATATTCGAGATCTACGATCTTATAAATATATATAAGTACACCAATATTGTCTCATTTAGCAAATATGTACTAACTCGGCACCGCATCAGAGCCAGCACCGGTGCCGATACCAACTCTGACTCCTCATTCTTCATCCTTCCTCATTCTTCCTCCGTCTTCATTCCTCATTAATCATTCCTCTATTTTCTTTTATTTCAGTCGGGGACCCCCCTCCGGAGGGGTCCCCAGACACCCATTAAGAACTGAACTATCATATTCGAGTTCTACGGTATCATAAACATATATAAGGACACATATTCAGCAACATTATATGTTTGTATATATTAGGGTTGGGCTGGCTCCGGCTCCGCCTCCGGATCCCACATTTGCTCCGGCACTTAACTCAAACTCAAGACTCCTTTCTCCATTTTCTATGTACTCCAAATTTCATCCTTCTACGACCGCATTTCCTATTTTTAGGGGCCAGCACCCCCTTCCGGGTGCACGGCCACGTAACCTCGTCTACGACGAGGTTACGTCACCCCCATATAGGGTACCGAGTTTCAACCTTCTACGATCATTTTCAGGTTTTGGGGCTCAGCCCCATCACATGTTAGGAGGAAGCGGTGCGGTGCGGCGTGGCGCGATGTGGTGCATCCGGTGCGGGGACATGCACGGCAAAAAAAATAATAATCGTTAATTAAATATTTACTATTTATTTATTTTTATTTATTTAATTATTTATTTTTTTCGGAAAAAAACTTCGTTTTTCCAGGGTTGTCAACAAAAAGAGCCAAAAATGCTAAAAAAATTCCCACGGTATTCAAGGGCCAAAATATGAACAAGTTGATAGATTTTTCCGTTAAATCTGGCAACCCTGGATACCGCTCTTTTCACTACTATATATATTTATATATATATATATATATATATATATATATATATATATATATATATATATATATATATATATATATATATATATATATATATATATATATATATATATATATATATATATATATATATATATACCTGTATACCGCTTTTTTTCTATCTATATATATATATATATATATATAATATATATATATAGTGTTATAACTCTGCCTATAAATTTAGCCGGAGGTCGGTCGATTAACCTAAGCCCTTTGCCAGGTACCTGTTAAAAAGTTTATATAATAACATACTTTTATACATTTTATTTTTATTACATTTTTATACATACTAACTCTATCCAGTTCTAAGTATAACTATAAAGTATCCTAAACTTTAGAAATTTAAAAACATCCATTATCCTTATAGACCTTACCAACCGTCACTTATGCTCTCTCCATCTTCCATCAAGTTCTTCAATGAGAAGAAAATTTTGGCTAAATCATTATTTATGCATAATTAGCATTGAAAATGAAATAAAATTTCACATGAAAACGCACATTCTACAATATTTTGTAACATGATTTGTAAATTTTAAACCTTGAAAAATCAATTTGCAAAAGTAAATCTATAAAATAAATCGTTTTTCAAAATTTTAAAATGGAATAAATTACTGTAATTAACAGAGACTTATTAAAAATCTTCTTTTATTAAACATTAATAAGTTCAACTTTTATAAATCTCGTCAACTAAAATATATAATTTGTCCTAATTTATTTTTGTTATTCATCCATTTAGTTTTATGAAATTTCAGGTAGATAAAATTATAAAGAGTCACTACATAAATTCAAGTTTGGAAACTTTTCTACATATGAACCGTTTAATATCTGGACCTCTAATTTGAAAGATTAATTTTAGAGATAGTTATTTTTAAAGGATTATGGGTTGATTATTGAAAAAATTGCCCTAAATAATTAAACCTGTGTAACTCACCCAATTCTAAGGATCTACTTCAAAGAAAAAAATGGACAAGAAAATTTGATTTTGATTAAATTTTTCGATTTTCTTTAATAAAAAATTTTCACGACCCTCTTCTGGTAATGTGAAAATAAATCTACTTGGTAAGATTTTATTAATTTTAAATATTATTTAAAAGGAGTCATTAATATTATATATACTTCTATACATATATATTT
Organism: Trachelipus rathkii; assembly: GCA_015478945.1. Classification (NCBI taxonomy): domain Eukaryota; kingdom Metazoa; phylum Arthropoda; class Malacostraca; order Isopoda; family Trachelipodidae; genus Trachelipus; species Trachelipus rathkii. The sequence goes on along the minus strand of JABUQX010092147.1, from coordinate 56,843 downwards.
ATATATATATATATATATATATATATATATATATATATATATTTATATTTTTTTTTTTGTTTTTTACATATATATATATATATATATATATATATATATATATATATATATATATATATATATATATTATTTGAAATCTACTTTTCTGTGTATTTTATGTGTTGGATACTTTTACCCTTTGGTGTTGCAGCAAAACAAAATATGGTTAAATTTTTTTAAATTTATATTAAACTAAATTACTAGAATTTCTAAAAACTTTTAATTTGAATGATTGAATGAGTAAAAAATTCTTTAAATTTTTCTCAAAAAAATATGAGGTGAGACTGTAAATGCGGTAGCTTTCACTTCTATCCTGAAGCCTCTTCAGCCGCTTGTATGAACTGCACCAACTCAGGGAAGAAACTAATTCGGAATAGTTTATCACCTGTTGCTATTTTCGATTTCATGGAGAACTATGGCATGGGGCAAGATCCTTATTTATTATTACAATCCTTTCGTGAATATTTTTATAAAAATTACACGTGACAACTTTTTTAACTTGAAAAATCAATACTTTATTTTTATACATCCATAGTTTGTATATGTATAACGAAAAAACTATGTTTATTTGTTTGCAATCTGTGTACGTATGTAAGTTTGTCATCACCTAGCCACGAGTTCATGAGCATAAATGTTCGTGCGTATGGATGTTTAAAAATAAAGTATTGATTTTTCAAGTTAAAAAAGTTGTCACGTCTCTTTAAATTCTAAAAAATCGCACCTTTTCTTTCTCATATCATTGGTTTAATCATGGACGATCTTCCATTCTTCACATTTCCTAGTTTTCATTCCTTTTGTCACTTTCAAAATATATACATTTCCCCCTCTGATGGGTTTTAAATAGTATTAGCCATCTTCAACCAGATTAGTTTAAAATGGATTATATATATATATATATATATATATATATATATATATATATATATATATATATATATATATATATATATATATATATATATATATATATATATATATATATATATATATATATATATATATATATATATATATATATATATATATATATATATATATATATAAATAAAAAAAAAATTATAATAATAAAAAACAAACTAACTTTGAAATTTGTGCTTACAAAATATGCGTTCCAAAGTTTTTTTACGTAAATTCCATTTACTAAATTTAGATATGAACCTGCTTTGTAATGTCTTAAACTATGCCCATGCTTATAAAGATGATAAAATAAGATTTTTAAAAATTAACCTAAATAATAAAAGAAACATGATTTTTAAAAATAGTTATTGGATTAAAGCATAAAATTTGAACTTGATCGAAAACAAATCAAATTATGAGCTAAATTTCCATGAAAGTCATTTTGGATTACGGTTTGTCGATGAGTTTTTCTGAAAGATGATTTGACAAATTTTATAATAAATTTTCAGAAGTTTGAGAAAAATTCGAACAAAAATTTAGACTCTAGTTTATTAAAGGGTTTTCTTATTCATTCTTTGATTAATAATAACAGTAACAATCTGCCAAAATGTTTAATAGATGCTATGTATAATTTGAAAAATAATGATAACATAGTTATTAGGGCAATAAAATAGTGATTTTAGATAAAGATGATTACATTGGAAAGTTCAACATGTTATTATCGGATACTTTAACTTATGAAAGATTGACCTCCAATCCTTTAAAAAATTCTCAAAACCATTTCAATAATTGTATTGAAAATATTTTATAAAGAGTTAAGTAAAAAATTTGCATATCCCAAGACTGCATATTTCTATGATCTACCAAAAATACACAAGCAGGATGTTCCTCTCAGACCTATCATCTCAAATATTAATAGTATAGTTTTGACGTTGTCATTATTCACTAGTGTTCCGATTGATATAGCGTTGGATTGGTTATATCTACGATAAAATAAAATCAATTTCTCTATTTCCTTTGAAAATATCAGGAAACTTATTGAATTATGTGTGAAACATTCGTACTTTCACCATAATAATGTTTTGTATAAACAAAAGTTTGGTCTCAGTATGGGTTCCCCCTTCTCCCCAATTATTATTCATGGAGGTATTTGAAGTGAAATATATATTTTGTGAGAATGGTTTACCGAACATTAAATGGTGACGATATGTCGATGATGTATTTACCATCCTTCATAATAATGTGGACTGAATTCATTTCATAATAATATTAATAAGCTACAGTCCCATTAAATATACATTAAGAGAGATCTGTTAATGGTAGACTGCCTTTTCTGGATATTATGATAAATATTAATGACAACTTTCGTCCACTGTATTCTCAGCATATCGGAAACCAATGTTTTTAAATGCTTATTTTCACTGGTACTCCATACACTCTATAACACATAAGTAGGCATTATTACAGGACAATTTCTTAGAGCAATGAAAATATATAGCTTTTGTTATTTGATAATGAGTTGAAATTTATAAAAAATATGTTTTGATCATTGTATTACCCGGAATATCCTATAAACAAAAACTTTTCATAAATCAAGAAAAAAATTATATTATTGTTAACTTATGCTTTGAATTCTTTCAAAGGATGAAATAATGGTTATTCCTCTCATATTGAACCCGAAATCAATAAAGTTTAATAAAATTCATTATTATTAATTAATTCAGCCAGTTCCGAACACTCTTAAGAAGAAATTTATGTCAACAATTCAATTAAATAATGAAGATTGTAATACAGTAATTTATAGTATAGCTTACAATAATTGTTATGAAAAATATTTCGATGAAATAGCCGATGATTGCAAAAAGACATTCACATCGACATGGTAATAGCCTACAAGGGTGTGGGGACCTTACTCTGCTCCCGTACCAGAATAAGAATACACAATCATACGATCAGTATGAATTCAGCTAAATAATTTTATCAAAAATATTTGAAAAGAAAATTCATCGAATCTTTTATTATAAAGAGTATAAAAATTTTAGCAAAAATGGAGAAATAAATATTGATAACCTGTCAAATAATTTAGTAATGGAGGAAAAACGTCATAAAGCGGCTTGTTGAGAAAATACATTAGATGTTTGGTCGAACCAACTAAAGCTGTCTAGTGTTCTTATTAGATCTTATTCCTCTTTTACCTTTATAATTCCTTGAACACCTCCGGGTGTGGGGGTCTAAAGCTTGGTTTCAGTTATAGTTTTAATCTTAGCTTCTCTTTTCTTTGTTGCATCTTGTTTTGTTTAAAATTTTAATGTTTTAATTTTTTGGGTTTAGTTCGTTGTTTTATAGATATATTTTTTTTGCTTACTAAATTTATATTTTGGTGATAATAGCTAACCAATTTTTGTTATTTTATATATATATATATATATGTATATATATACATTATATATATATATATATATATATATATATAACATATATATATATATATATATATATATATATATATATATATATATATATACTATATATATATATATATATATATATATATATATATATATATATATATATATATATATATATATATATATACTGTGTATATTTAGTATTTTAAAGTTTATAATTTTTTTTATTATATAGTAAAGGAGTCAATGGAATAGTTTTTGATATTATAGTGTTTTCTCTTTTCATATGAAAAATTTAAAATATTTTAATATTTACCTGGCCATTCCTATCTTTTGGAAACTTTCATTTGAATCTTTTCCTTAAATGTTTTTGCAAGTTTTGGAATATCGACATATAATATATATACTTGATCCTTGGTGACCACAGTTGAAAGATTTGTGTTAAAACCTCATCCTTGCCTTTCTCTCTTCCGTCTTGGAATAAAAATCACTAGTGCTTCATTGAGTATTTGAACCTAAATTTTGACACTTTCGAACGATTTTGAAAGTAGTATGCCACAAAAATTCTTTTATTTAAAAATGATGGTTCAAGGGTTAAAAATGATTATCTCTCTCAATTGGTACTTCAAGGCTTCAAAAATCAAAGTGATAATGCTTTTATATAAAACATGAATTATTTAGAATGAATAATTTAAGAGACTTTTTTAAAGTAAATTAAATGGTATTTTAAAATAAATAAAAATGAACAGAAGAAAACTGAATAGTTTACTGTTTTTAAACAGTAAATCAGAGGCTTCAGCAATATTTATCTACCAACAGAATAGTTTTAAGGTGATTTATAATGATATTAATAGGGCACATATTGTGCAAGAACTGTTGTCTATCATGACCTAAAACAAAGAAAAAAAATCTCAAACAAGAAGCAATTAATGTCATTTATTTGTTTATTTATCCTTGCCACATCTGCTTCCTCTTATAGACTTTGATTATATCTCCATTCTGCAGTTAAATGTGTTTGGACAAACCAAAATTAAATATTTTCGGTCATCGTTCAATCATTTGACCAATCCTTCAAGCAAATATTTACAAATAGGTAAAATGCTTTTACAATCGTGATTATTGAAGAATATGTTCAGTCCAAAAGAACATATGCTTTTTTACGCTCATTTAATTTATAACTTACTCAACAATATGATGATTTCCACAAACTTTTCCAAATAAAAAAAAATACAGGGAAATAAAAGGGCTGTATGTTAATTAATATTAAAATGATTTTGTTTTCAGGGATTATAAGTAATACAATAAAGGGAAAGGAAAATAGAGAATGAAAGTCTAAATATAATTATGGCGAAAACATTTAAAAAAAAGGGAATGCATTCATTATATATATATATTTTGTACCATCCATCCTGTTAGGGTAAAACTGTCAGGTGCTTCTCCTCCAGAATCTTCTCCAAGATTTCTATCTTCAAATATTCTTTCCTTCTCTACTTCCTCTACCGTCTTGCCTCAACGTTGTACTGCCTCTGCCACCGAGTCCATCTCCATCTCTTCCTCGGTCTTCCTGCTGGTCTCCTACCTTCTGGTCTCCAATCCATCATCTCTCTCAATCTCTCCCCTTCTCTCATTCTTTCACATGTCCAAACCATCTTAACTGGTTTTTCTCCACGCATTCCAAAACAGGTTCCACTCCCAATTCTCTCCTCACCAGCTCGATCCTCATTCTGTCTCTCTCAACGATACTCCTCTAATGAGTCTAAGTAGCCTCATTTCTGCAGCTTCTATTCTGCTTTTTTGCATCGTATTCATTGCCCAGCATTCAGAACCATACAACAATATCGGTCTCAGAATTGTTTTATATATTAATATTTTAACCTCTGTTAGGTATTCCTTTCTCCTTTAGCAACGGGTATAACATTTCCCACATTCTTTGAAAATCTCCCAATTCTTCTTTCAACTCATCATCTTGTCTTCCTTGATCGTCAAATACCACGCCAAATACTTAAATCTATTCACTTGCCTTAAGCCTTATATCTTCTATGTTCACTACTATCTCTTCTCTCTCTTGCAATCACCATTATTTCGTTTTCTGTTTATTCTCATGCCCATTGACTTTCAGTACCTCGTTCCACCTATTCTGCAACTTCTTGCAGGTCTTGGAGCTCCTGATGTTATACTGCCGCATCATCCATAAACAAAGTATTACGCCATATATATATATATATATATATATATATATATATATATATATATATATATATATATATATATATATATATATATATATATATATATATATATATATATATATATATATATATATATATATATATATATATATATATATATATATATATATATATATATACTATATATATATATATATATATTTATATATATATATATATATATATATATATATATATATATATAAATTAATTTGAATGAAAAATTTTCTTCTTTTAGTTATTTATTATAAGTTGTTTATTATTTATATTTATTATAAGTTATTATATTTGGGAAAAGTTTGTAATAAATGATAAAGTCTTTAAAATAATACTGAAATCAAATTTAGATATATTTTTATATATTTTAATTAATGATAGTCAACAAGACTTTTTATTAAAGCGGCTCGTTTTATAAGAGCCAAATAATAATACCGGTGCCTGTTCTTGTAACGCGGCACAGATTGCTTACCCTCTCCTTACAGGGCTCCAGTAAAGTGGCTGAGAGGCTTCCTGTAGGTCCTTTCAATTTAAACTCTGCGTCTCAACGCCTTCGTAAGATTACAAAAAAATATATAAAATAACATATAGAACAAAAATACTATCATATTTCTCAGGTGTATACATGTTTATATTTGGAATACACCCTAGAGTCACACAAACTGTGTGAGGGCTATACCGTACAATTACTGAGTCAATATAGACTTCAGTACATATTATATTTGCTCGAATTATTATTATTATTATTATTATTATTATTATTATTATTATTATTATTATTATTATTATTATTATTATTATTATTATTATTATTATTATTATTATTATTATTATTATTATTATTGTTATTATTGTTATTATTTTTATTACTTTTATTATTATTGTTTTTTATTATTATTATTATTATTATTATTATTATTATTATTATTATTGTGTGTGTGTGTGTGTGTATTATTATTATTATTATTATTATTATTATTATTATAATTATTATAATTATTATTATTATTATTATTATTATTATTATTATTATTATTATTATTATTATTATTATTATTATTATTATTATTATTATTATTATTATTATTATTATTATTATTATTATTATTATTATTATTATTATTATTATTATTATTATATTTCTCCTTTTCCAGTACTAGCTGCGAGGTGGCGAGAGGTAGACTCAAGACTTTTCATTTAACTCTTCAAGGAGAGAAAAATAATTTAGAGTGCCATGGCAACTGCGTGGTTGATGTTATTTTCTTTGGGAAGAAATGTTGATTCATTGCAAAGCAATTTTTTGCAATAGTTCTAAGAGCTTTTCTTCATCTATATGACTAGAGTATTTGCAGTTTCTTATATTCCTGGAAAAGAGCTTAAGTAAATGAAGAAGAGTCAACCTGTCCACCACAGTTTACTTAGCTTTAAGTTTGGGTTTATGAAAAACAAAAAATATATTTTTAAAATGAATAAACCAAATTTTCACTTTGTCCGCAATTTTATTCCGACTTGAACTGTCTTGCGCTACATTCCCATTCTTTTTAAACTGCTACACTATATTTCCAGTAAATAGATTAAGTACGTATACATGGTGGAGAGAAAGTTCTTAAATAGTGCTCTTGTCCTTACACTTTGCCAGGCCATATTTCTCTCTCTCTCTCTCTCTCTCTCTCTCTCTCTCTCTCTCTCTCTCTCTCTCTCTCTCTCTCTCTCTCTCTCTTTCTCTCTCTCTTTCTCTTTCTCTCTCTCTCTCTCTCTCTCTCTCTCTCTCTCTCTCTCTCTATATATATATATATATATATATATATATATATATATATATATATATATATATATATATATATATATATATATATATATATATATATATATATATATATACTTTATATATATATATATATATATATATAAAACCTAAGATGGCTAAAATAATATAAAACATTGAGAAAATTGTATTTCTAATTCCCAGTCATTTCAAATTCCGACAAAATTATCACTTGTGAAAACAAAAGCAAAAATCTTAAACGTTTATAATATTCTCTTTGTACCCAAGCGATTATTTACAATTTTGCAAATAAAGTATGAAAAATATTATATTGAACAAATTATTTTATTATAATCGAAGAAAGTTTTACATAATACTTTAGTTGAAATTGAACACAACCTTACATTTAGGCCCCAACTAAAATTTAATAAATTTTAATTTTAATTTTTATATTAAATGTTTCAAATTTTTTTAAAAATTTCAATTTTATCCATTTTCAGAGATAATGGGGAATACTGATTCCGGAAACGTTGAAATAAATAAATATGTCGTATTTAATTTTCACAATTTATCTGTAATATACAGGGTGTTTACGAAATAGGGGGACAAATTTGGAGGATATTATCTTCGTACCATTACAAGCGTTTTGTCTTAAATAAAGTTACCTGTAAAGTTCTTCATTTAGTAGGTAAATGAGTTAGAAAGGTGCAAGGGGTATGATGTGAATATTGGTGTTTATATTCCGTAGATGTGACGAGTTGGCCACGGAAACTCTGCAACGTAAAGTAGTAACCTATAGAAGAGGGTATTGCTTCTCTAATATTGGACACTGCTATAGGTTGTTTGATAGGTAACACCTTATTATAGAGATAGGATGAATAATACTAGGAATATTGTTGATAGTATTCGAGCAATATTTACTCGGGAAACGGATACAATCAATAACAATAATAATACAAAATAATAATGCGAATCAAATAATACTCCTAATATTACTAAAAATAATATAATGCCTTAATAACAATAATTTGATAAGCAATATTACTATGATAATAATAATGATAATACAGGCTAGGAACAGAGATAATAATAACAAAGAGAGGCTATATAATATAATAGTAATAATATTAATAATAATAATAATAATAATAATAATAATAATAATTAATAATAATAATAATAATAATAAAATAATAATAATAATAATAATAAATAATAATAATGTGTGTAATAATAATAATAATAATAATAATAATAATAAAATAATAATAATAATGATAAAATATGTGCTATTAATAATCCCCTTAATAATAATAGTAAAATAACAGTAAAATAATCATAATAATATCTTAATATTAATAATAATGTAATAATAATAATAATGACAATAATAATAATAATAATAATAATAATATTAATAATAATAATAATAAATAATAATTAATAATAATAATAATATTAATAATAATAAATAATAATGATACATCTGGACATATTGTAATATTCACATCATACATCTTGCATATTCCTAATATTTACCTACTATTGGGAACTTTTATGATAAACTGTTTGAGATAAAGTAGCTTGTATTGGTGCGGGAGTAATATATAAGTTTATACATTTCATGGCTTACATATATATATACGTATATATATATAAATATAAATATAATATATAATATATATATACATATATATATAATATAATATATGTATATATATATATATATATATATATATATATATATATATATATATATATATATATATATATATATATATATATATATATATTTATATATTTCATAGTACATATAACATATATCTATATATATATATATTTATGAATTTCACTAAATCCGAATTCAAGGAACTATTAACTTTAGCTGTCTCCGATACTTATTTTTTCTTTGATAATCAATTATATTCCCAAACCTAACTCTCTTGCCATGGGCTCTCCTCTCAGTTCCATTCTTGCCAACACATACTTAAAACATTATGAATCAATCTGGCTTGACTCTGCTCCTCAAAACTGTAAACCTTCTTACTACAGACGCTATATAGACGATACTTTTCTGCTTTTTTCTAATAAACAAAAAGTTACTCCTTTCCTAAATTTTATCAATAGTCAACTACCTAACATTAATTTCACTGTAGAAGAAGAAACTAATAACACTTTATCCTTTTTAGATTTGAATATTACAAAAACTGACCCACACATCTCTCTAAATATACATCGAAAACCTACTTTCACCAACGTTCCTTTTCTTTATAAATGTAATAGCATAAATATCTTAATAGATTTCTCTTATAATCTTACAATACTATTTAGAACTTCATACAGAACTTTCTTTCATAATTAAACATTTCAACTCCAATTTATACCCCTCTTCCTTAATATATAATTTAATAAAAGATTCCTTAATAAAATATATTCACACAACAAATCCCTTATGCTACCTTCAAACAACCTTTTTATATTAAAATACCCTTCTACGATCACCATTACACTAAAATTAAACAGGAACTTACAAAACTTTTATCCAACTCTTACCCTCACCTAAAACTTATTTTTCTCTTTACGCCCAACTCTTCATAGGCTCCATTCTAAACCATAAAGATTCTCTGCCTGCTCCTCTGCGTTCGTCCGTCGTTTATAAATATTCATGTGGTGACTGTCAAGACACCTACGTTGGCAGTACCCAACGCCAACTCACCGTCAGGATGGACGAGCATAGAGGCTGCTCGGCTAGAACAGGTTCACTTTTCACCAATCCTCCCGCATCTAGTATTAGAAATCATAGCCACAATAAAAATCACCCTATAAATAAACAATATTTCACTATACTAAGTCAAACCAACCAATTCCTTGATTTAAAAATTCTGGAATCACTCCATATTGCCAGTCTCAAACCTTCCCTCAATAGTGATAGTGGTCCTTATCAACTGCAACTTTCATAACTTAAAAACAGTGTATTTAATTGTTATCATTTCATTTTTTCAGATGAATTATTTATATTAATTGATATTTATTTTTGTAAATTTAATAAAAAGTAATAAAAAACTCTGTGTCCTGATGATGGGAATAGTACACTTCCCGAAACGTCGACTTATAATTTTTTATCGCATCATTGATTGTTGTTAATTTGGAAAAAAGTTTCATCCCTATATTTGCTTACCTGCTTGCTGTTTTAATTTTAAGGATTTAATAAAGTGAACATTTTAAGAAAAGTTTTAATTACATCGTTTAACAATTATGTTTAGAGCATTGGTTTTATTATTTATCATAAAAACCAAATTTCCAAAAAATAACAAAAATATAAAAAATATATAAATATATATATATATATATATATATATATATATATATATATATATATATATATATATATATATATATATATATATATATATATATATATATATATATATATATATATATATATATATATATATATATATAATTTTTTAGTACTCTTAATAGCTTGTTGTTTGCTTATAGGCCTACACAGCACTGGATATTTATCACACAAAAACTTTTGTTAAAGGAAAAAAAGTGGGTAGCCTCAACATGTCCATTGAGAAGGAACTAGGGAGGCTTTCTCATGCAAATAAAAAAATACTTAAAAAGGTCAGTATAATTGGTATAAAATCAAACAAATTTCTTTAAAAATTTCCCTTCCCCACTTTTTGTTTGCATGGGGGAGGTCTGACGTCATAATGATATGGTTTGAACATTTTCATACCATTATATTAATTTCCGATCACCTGTCAGTCAAATATATATATATATATATATATATATATATATATATATATATATATATAGATATATATATATATATATATATATATATATATATATATATATATATATATATATATATATATATATATATATATATTGTAATAATAGGGAGAACCAACATTATATAAATTTGTCATTTCAAGAAATATTTTGGTTAGTATCATTATTATCACTGTCATTGTCATTATTATTATTTATTATTATTATTATTATTATTATTATTATTATTATTATTATTATTATTATTATTATTATTATTATTATTATTATTATTATTATTATTATTATTATTATTATATTGTTGTTGTTGTTATTGTTAATAAGGAGTATTTGTAAACCTTATTGTGTTCTTATGCATAAGAAATTTTTAGCATGCGATTCACAAATGTGTTGGGGAGGGGAGGGAAGGGGATGGGTCGGGGCTGACTGTGATCCACCTCCGTACTCCGTCACAATTATCGAGTTGATATGAAATGACTCAACATATTTTATAATTTTTCTATAGTTTTCAAGCAGAATAGAGTTATTATCTCATATATATATATATATATATATATATATATATATATATATATATATATATATATATATATATATATATATATATATATATATATATATATATATATATATATATATATATATATATATATATATATATATATATATATATATATATATATATATATATATATATATATATATATATATATACTATATATATATATATATATATATATATATATATATATATATATATATATATATATATATATATATATATATATATATATGAGCTTTAAAATAAATCAAACTAAAAAAAGTAAATAATACAAAACTTTTTTTTTTTTTTTTTTAATTAAAAATTTTCTTTTTTATTTATGTAGAAAAAGTTTTGTTCGTGAAGGTCTTCAGAAGCTCATAAATTGCGGTCGTTGAGTTTGAAATAAGTTGGCATTTTTGTAGAAGTCTTCCTCTTTCGCTCTTATTCTGAGTAAATTTGAAAACATTGAGCTTATGAGGTACTACTTTGTACTCTTTCCCCCTTTCACCACGTCAAAATATCTTTTATCCTATATACCAAAATTTCCTCAGTCAATTGTCCCCGTATATTTAAAATAGTTAAATTGCTAAATTTTTTAGAAATATATTATTTATCGTTAAGCTATTCAAAACAGTAAATGTCAGTTTCGTATTCAGCTACCAAATATCTATTATTCTACTAAATTTTAGCATATTCTTTCAGAAAGGACAGTTTGGAAAAAGAGAATACTTAGACCTAGATAAAAGTAACAGTTACATATATACATTTTATTTATATTTTAAGTTAACGCTTGCAGTTGGGTATTATTATTATTATTATTATTATTATTATTATTATTATTATTATTATTATTATTATTATTATTATTATTATTATTATTATTATTATTATTATTATTTCAGTTCAAATCCCACTAAAAGCGGTCTCCTTTTCTTCTCAATCTTCCTGCAAATACCAAAAATGATCCCCCAAAATTTCTCCCCCGATCAAAAGAAGAAGAAAAAGATAATTTTTTTTTTGAGTTTGTCACGTTTTCATAAATCTGAAAATAAAACATTGCTAAATTATTTAATATTTTTTTAAGTTAAAAATTAATATATATATATATATATATATATATATATATATATATATATATATATATATATATATATATATATATATATATATATATATATATATATATATATATATATATATATATATATATATATATATATATATATATATATAAATCGAGAAAAATAATAATGATAGAATAGATAGAAAAATATATATATATATATATATATATATATACAGCTTTCACTCATGTATATATATATATATATATATATATATAGATATATATATATATATATATATATATATATATATATATATATATATATATATATATATATATATACTTTTTATTTTCACCCTGGAGAAGTTACAATATTAACCTTGTTGAGCTTCAGCTGTCATTTGGACGGTTTGGAGGTTCAAAAGCGTTATATAATTTTTTGAATAATTTTATTGCACATCGTTAACTTTATCACAGTTGAATTTAGGTTAAAAATTTATACTTAAGATTTAAAACACCATGACAATTAGGTATTGATAATTAAAACCCTTGAACGCATTTAAGTACGAATAGCTTTCGTCAATGCAGAACTCGTCATGGTGTTTTAAACAAACTTTGTACAAATTCAGCTGTGATAAGAAGACCAGCGATATATCATATTAAAAAAATATATATAATTAGGCTCATCAAATGACTTTATATTTGACACCATCAAAAGAAATAAGTAAATATTGAACTACGATTATAGTGGTAATAATAAATATATATATATATATATATATATATATATATATATATATATATATATATATATATATATATATATATATATATATATATATATATATATATATATATATATATATATATATATAGTTTGAGGATAAAAAGTAGCACCAGGGCCTTTGACATGGAGAACACTTTATTAGACTATCAACGTTTCGGAAAATACAGTTTCCATCATCAGGCTAAAATTCCCATCTACTAGAAGCTGCATTGAATATACATATATAAATACGTTTATATATATATATATTTATATAAATATATATATATATATATATATATATATATATATATATATATATATATATATATATAGTGGGTCTCTTAGACATACGAGTGCCCCTACTTACGAGATTTTCGAGATACGAGCTGTCACTCGGTCGATTTTTTGCTTTGAATTGCGAGCCAAAATTTAAGGTACGAGCCGCCGCTGGAGATCTTCAGAGCTTATTGAAGCACCCAGAAAATGACACTTTCTAACTCATTTGCGAAACATTCTGAAAGGGAGGAAGAAACAATCTTCCTTGGAAAGGTTTTTCTTGAAACAACCTGCAAGTGTAGCAGATAAAGCCTTCGAAAATGCAAAAGAGGCTGTCAAAAATGCCTCTAAGTTCAAGTTGTCTGATATCCAATGTAAACATACACTTTATAAAACCAGTTTGTTTCTTTACATTCTCTTTATTATGTTTTTATACAATATTCGTTATTATTAATATTTTTTCTTATTTAAAATGAGTAGCAAATAAATACTGGGGGTGGCATTTTGGGGGCTGAAACGGATTATTGACATTTCAATTAATTTCAAT
>JABUQX010092147.1:35000-37500 GCA_015478945.1 Trachelipus rathkii | reverse complement strand
TTCCCTTATATTTTAGCATTTATCACTATATTATTAGTTTGACATCTGTAAAATCTGTAAATTTACCAAACACTTATATTTTAAAGGAATTTTGTAGAAATGAAGAATAAAAGTTCGAATCTGATTATCTTAACTTTGAAAGTTTGTTTCTTCAAACTTTCTATAAAACTATGTTCTTATGTGAATGAATTCTTATAATTCATATATAATACTTGCAGTTATTATATATATATATATAGCCATATATATAACCCATATATATATATATATGCTCTATCTTATACATATATACCATGCTCATATGCCATATGCTCCATGCTCATATATCTGCCTCTGCATATGACATTCTCTTGGCTGATGTGATTGGGCTCATTATCTGCAAGTTAGGTGGAATTGGGTTAGGTTAGGTTATTAGGTTATGGTGTAGCTCAAGATGGGTTGGGTTATGTTAGGTTTTTCTCGGATAGGTTATTAAAAAAATTTAATGTATTTACCCTAAAATTATTAAGAATAACGAATGCATTGGTACCGGTTTTGGAAACACCAGTTAAGCTACTTATGGCCAAGCCTGCTGCTAATATATGTAACTGTAACGCCATATAACAATAACTCATACCATATATATATCACTCACTTATATCACCTGCCATAGCAATAATACTCTTTCTCTCTCTCTCTCTCATATCTGTCTTCCACATTAATAATCAATAATCAATAATAAATAATAATAATAATAATAATAATAAATAATAATAATAATAATAATAATAAACCAATAATAAATAAATAATGACCGACAATAACAATAACGACTGACAATAACAATAACAATAACAATGAAAATAAATATTGAAAAAGCAATAAATAATAAAATAATAAATAATAATAATAATAATAATAATAATAATAATAATAATAATAATGGCCGTTTTTATAGAAATGGTTATTATTATTGTTTGTGTTTTTTTATTTTTACTAATAGTTTTAATATTATTATTATTATTGACCATTATTGTATTATTATTATTAATGTGTATTATTGATTATTATTATTATTAAGTATTGTAGTATAATGTGATATTATTATTATTATTATTATTATTATTGTGTTAATTGTTTATTATTATTATTAGGCTATTATTATTATTATATTATTATATTATTAATTATTATTATTCATTATTGATGATATTATGTTATTATTATTGGGTTCATTAATTCTTTATTATTATTTTATTGTTATTATTATTAATGATATTGTTATTATTATTACATTATTATTATTATTTGTTATCATTCATTAATTATCCCTTATTATTATTATTAATATTCATTATGATCTTACTGTTTGTTTCAGTTGTTGTTGCGGTTATTGTTGTTTGTTAATTATGTTGTTGATAATTGTTGACACATTTATTGTTAATTCCTTGTTCTTGTTGTTTGAGGTGTTAAATCAGGTTTTATAATAATTTGAATAGCTTTATTTATTATAGTTAAATAAAGGTTTAAAATATTTATCTGCCAAATATTAATTCAGATTGGCATAAATTTTCATTAACTTTTAATGACTTTTAGTATATTAAAATATCACTATAATTTTTTTATATTTTATAAAAATATAAAATAAATGGTCTCGAAAGTTTTCAGATACTTTTTATTTGTGAGACCCAAAAGACAATCACTTTTTATCTTTATCTATATTGCAATATTATATTTCATATATAATATATATATATATATATATATATATCATATATATATATATATATATATATATATAATATATATGTAATATATAACCAATAGCATATGTATAATATATATATCTTTCTCTCACCTCACGCCATATATATATATATATATATATGTTATATGTATGTATATATATATCCATATATACATTTACCTCCATAATAATATATATAATATATATCTTTACTATATATAATAATATATATAATAATAGCATAATAATAATAATAGCATAATATATATCTCATAATATATATATAATAATAATAATATATATATATATATATATATGTATATATAGGCTATAATAATAATAATATGTAATAATAATAATAATATATCATGTAATATAATAATAATAATAATAATATGTAATAATAATAATAATAACAATAATATATATAATTTAATAATATATATGTAATAATAATAGTAATAATAATAAATAATAATAATAATAACATATATATAATAATAATAATAATAATAATAATAATAATATACATATATAATATGTAATAATAATATAATATATAATAATGTAATAAATAATACTAACAATAATAATATTAATAATAATAATAATAATAATATAATATAATAATAATAATATATATAATAATAATATATAATATTAATATGTATATAAATATACACCAACATAATAATATATGTTGGCAGTAATATATAATAATATGTATATAATATATATATATATATATATAATATATATATATATATCTGCTTA
>JABUQX010092147.1:27500-30000 GCA_015478945.1 Trachelipus rathkii | reverse complement strand
TTTTGTTTAATTGGACACTATCTGTGCGTGCAAGTGTTAATGTTAATATTGAAGTAAAATTTTACATTAATTACCACTCATAAAAGTTAAAAATATATTTTTCCTTATTTATAATAATTTAAAAATGAAGTTTTTAATGTTTAGTTATTTTGATTGTTTATATGAAACGATATTTTAATAAGAAAAGTATTATTGTTATTCATATATTTTTATTTACTTTTTTTTCACCAGATATTTTTTAACTTTAAATTTGGAAAATTATTTGGTGTGTAAATTAATTTCTATTTTTTATTATTTATTTATTTTATTTATTTTTATATTAATGTATTTATTTATTTATTTTTTTTGCTTATTTGATTGTTTGTTTATTTCTTTAATTTTTTGTCAAATCTTTGACGAATCGCCGTAACAAAACAATCAAAGAAAACCCTTAATATTTTTTTTCTTTTTATTATTCCTATTTCAAAATTCACTTTTCTTTCAAACTTTTATCTTTTGTTTAGGGCTTTGGGCATGTAATTTGAAGGCTTTCTCAAAATTTCCGACTAACCACAAAATAATAAGGTAGCAAGAGAATCGGACCACCACTTACTTGCTTTCGTTTGCTTCAGAACCAAATATTGTATTTAGAAATTTTTGGTAATATATATAGAGTGCAATTCGTAAAAAAGCTTAGAGCTACGGCAAATCGTTTCTTTTAGTAACAAATGGATATATATATATATATATATATATATATATATATATGTATAACTATAATAATATATATATATATATATATATATATATATATATATATATATATCTACTATATAATATATATATATATATATAAAATATATATATATATATATATATATATATATATATATATATATATATATATATATATATATCTACTATATATATATATATATATATATATATATATATATATATATATATATATATATATATATATATATATATATATATATATATATATATATATATATATATATATATATATATGTATAAACTAAAATAAAAATTTAAATAAGTTGAAATTTAAAGTGAAATAAAAAGCTCCCAAAGAGTTTTGTAACACCTCAAATTTAAAAATAAATTACATTTTTTTTTTGGCAAAATCTGGAAAGTTCGAACAAAATGTGCGGTAAGCTTCACAAAATATAGGTAGCGTACATCGTCTCTGAACATCATATTATTTTAAGCGGGGGGGGGGGGGGGGAAGAGTTGAACAGTTGAATTATTCCGTGTGGCCAATGATTCGATCCATTACCCCGAATATTGGAAATAGCCTTATTAACATCTAAGTTTCGCTTCATCTAATTAACAATGAAAAGAAGATTATTCTTTGACTAGCAAATAAAATACAATTACAAATGAGAGTTTTTATTCATAGAACAACATTAATGGATTCTCATGAAGAAGGAGAAACACTTATTAATGAATTGATGCTATTACAATATTTCCTCCTAATACCTTCAAAATAAACGTTGGTTGACAAGGTCCGCATTATCCTAATAATAAATTTTCATAACTAAAAGCAACTTAAAATTTATCTTATCCAAATCATAGGTCACAACTCTCATATCTTTGTGTCATTTATCTATAAAAAGTTACGACACATCCAACTTGGTTATTAAATAAATATATTATTATTATTAATATATATATATATATATATATATATATATATATATATATATATATATATATATATAATATATATATATATATATATATATATATATTTATTTTTTTTTTATTCTCTATATATATATATATATATATATATATATATATATATATATATATATATACCATATATATATATATATATATATATATCAATATTGTATATATATAAATATATATATATATATATAATAAAATTTTTAAAAAATGTTGAAAATAAAAAAGAACTACTTATTTCTTACCTAAATTATCAAATATTAAAAGTCTACTAAAAATGGCTACACTAAAACCTCAATATACTTCTCCAATATAATATAAAAGTTTGTTCATACTAAAATTCTCTACTAAAAAACTCTTACCTTCGCAACGGCAAAGCTAGTCAAGTCGAATAAGATGCTTCTTTGATGTGGATCTTGCATGGGAAGGATAATGACTTCGTTAGTAGTTTCATACTTATCGGGAGGCAGTCCTCACCCAAAACCGAACTAACGCCATCCAATTATTTCAAACTTATAAAATATCACGTATTACTTATTTCTCTCCATTTACTTCCCCTTGTTCAGCCTTGCCATAAATACAAAGAGGGGAGAGATGTAATGCGTGCTCTTTTAATTCCCTAATATGTGTTGTGTTGCTTGTCAGTTGACAAACTGCTGGAAACTGGTGAAGATGCTGTAGATGAAAAAATTTTCCATGAGTAAAAAAGTATGCTAACCGAAAGCAAAAAAAAAAAATTTGTTGGTGAGGGTTAAAAGAGGCGAGAAAGGTAATAATGACTGCTAAAGTTAAAAATGTTGAAGAA
>JABUQX010092146.1:27500-30000 GCA_015478945.1 Trachelipus rathkii | reverse complement strand
TCGTACGACGCCTTCGGGAGACGGATACCCTCCATTATGGCAACGTCTGAGAGTGGCATTCGTGTTGTGGGGACACCGCTCGTAGAGGATGCCGTCGTCAAGATGTTTATCAACAACCGGTCCTCCAGCACGCGTAGTGTGGCGCATGCTATGCACGTAAGCCACCCCACAGTGTGGAGAATCGTGCGGGAGTACAACCTCCATTCGTACCACCTGTGCAGGGTACAAGCCTTGGGGCCTGCCGACTATGCACCACGTCTGGACTTTGTACGGTGGTTTTTCCGGCAGTCTACACAGGATGCTGCCTTCCCCCGATACGTCCTCTTCACAGATGAGGCGATCTTTACACGGGACGGCTATTTCAACTCCAGGAATAGCCACGTATGGGACTACGAGAACCCGCATGCTATAGCAGTACGTTGTCACCAACACCGGTTCTTCGTCAACATCTGGGCAGGTATTGTTGGCCAACACCTGTTAGGTCCCGTCGTTCTCCCGCAAAGGCTAACAGGTGCGGTCTACCTACAGTTCCTGCAGACGACGTTGCAGGACCAGCTCGGGGTCCTATGTCCGGCCGTGCGACCGCATATCTGGTTCCAGCATTATGGCCCCCACCATGCATCGGTAGCTCGGCCACGGCTCACGGTAGACTTCGGTGAACAATGGATAGGCTGGGGGGGACCCGTTGCCTGGCCACCGCGGTCGCCGGATCTGACGCCCCTTGACTTCTACCTATGGGGGCACGTTAAGGGTATCGTGTATGCGACGCCCGTAGTCAATACAGCGGATCTACTGCACAGAATACAGGACGCCTTCAACCTCATCAACCAGGACCCACACGTGCTCGACAGAGTTGCTGTGTCGTTGCTACGTCGATATCAGGCCTGTGCCCGCGAAGAAGGCCGACACTTTGAACATACATTGTAACCGCATCAATAATAAATACGTATGCCTGTACACGTGTTTCATTGTTGTTTTACCTACATGTGCTACATGTTCGGCGCAACTCGTCCGATGCGAATACACCCCTCTGGGGGCATCGGGTGAGATGGTTCATTTAACGAAAATGTTTGACCTACACATAACCTATCTACCCTATCAATTTGTCGGTAAGGTCTTGAAACACCTTATATATATATATATATATATATATATATATATATATATATATATATATATATATATATATTTTTATATATATATATATATATATATATATATATATATATATATATATATATATATATCAGTAGATAAATTGCAGAGGAACAATGTCCAGGAGTCTCATCACTGCTCAATCCAGGCGGATTTCAGGGGTAGAGTCTCCTGTACATGTCGGCGACGCTATGTCAATGGTTCCAATCCTGACTCGGGTGAAATTTTTACAACAGTTGTTGTGTCCATGTTCGCGTTGCTTGACTTTGGTTGGTTGGCTCCATGTACCCTAGTAACCGTGGCACCAATTGGTGGTCCAAAAGCACGCTTGTATGGGGATATATATATATATATATATATATATATATATATATATATATATATATATACATACGCTTATGTATATATATATATATATATATATATATATATATATATATATATATATATATATATATATATATATATATATATATATGTTATATATATATATATATATTTATATATATAAAGAAATATATTTTATATATATATATATATATATATATATATATATATATATATATATATATATATATATATATATATATATATATATATATATATATATTAGTGATGCGTGTAACATCCGCATCCGCATCCGTCCCGCGGAGCATCCGCACATTTTTAAAGATCCCGCATCCCCATCCGCATCCGCGCTTTGCCCTGCGGATGTTGCTCGGGATGTTTATTTTCGAGATTTGATAAAAAGAATTTTTATAATAAAAATACTTAGATGAATCTGAGCGCAAACTTTAAATAAGAGACATGGGACTCGACTGTGTAATAATGACTCATGATTTCTCAGCATGAAGTTCATAATAATTTGAGTCAACATAGTCTCATGAGATTAGGGATGCCAAAAAATATCAGCGCCTCTACAGTTTCTGTCTCAGATATAATACCATTAATCCTCAACGCTAAAGGAAGCTGTTTTAGATTGCATTTTCAAATGAAAATGATGACGGTTTAAAAAGAATGAAGAATGTAATAAAACTAAGAGCTGAAAAAGGTTTTTGTTTTTCTGTGGAGTAATGAGCCTTCTTACTATTGCAACTTATCTAGATCCCCGTTATAAAGAGGCAAGTTTTTGTAACACAATATTAGAACAAGTTAAATTGTCACTTTGGGTTGCAGTTGAAAAACTTCAATCCGACTAGTCTATTATTCGCCACCCATTAAAAGGGAAAAAAACGTAATCTACAGAACCAACACCTCCTAGAAATAATCAATAACAGATTCACTTTAAGAATTTCTACAGTCCAGTAGTGATGAAAGCCACATTTTCAAAAAGATGTAGTGCAAA
>JABUQX010092146.1:10000-17500 GCA_015478945.1 Trachelipus rathkii | reverse complement strand
AGGAATGATTGGAGAAAAGAGAGCGAGACTGAAGAGTAGAAGATGGAAAGAGCAGAAGAAGTAAGAACGGAAAACAGAAGAGAGCACGAAGTATTAATTGGAAATGATAAATAAAACGAAAAAGGAAGAGATAGAGCAGAAACAATGATATAGCTCATGAAGTTTATATCGAGTGTCTTGATAGTATGAATTTTAATAGTTTAAGTATTACTTGTTGAGATGGTGGCGATAAGAAGACTATATTATAATGTTAATATTTTCGCCATTTTTTACTCATAGTATGTAAAGTTGAGAGCAAAAAGGTGCATAATATAGGAAACAGTACAAGCTTTATATATTATATATATAATAGTAGTGCCATATAGAGTATAACTGGTTGTATGCATTATGATATTTGTGTACTCAATGTACGGAATTTAGATCATGAGAGTTGAATTAAGGTAATAGTAAGGATGGTACACGGGAATGATAAGGAGTCTGTTAGTAATAACGTCATAATACGTATATATATAATTAGAGTTTATTTATTTTGTAGGTGGTCAAAGTAACTATGTGTGTGGTGTGGTGATGGGTGTTAGACTCATATAGCCGGAGCATGTGGTATATGTGCATCTTACCATTTTATCTTTTATGATCTAGTATATGAGATTAAATGCATTAAGAAGGATGGCGCTGAATGAGGAAGAAGGATGGCTTATAGGTTATTATGCATGATAATATAGCGATTGGTAGACGAGAGATAATGAGAGATTATATACAAAGGGTGAGACAAGATGGTCGGAAGTTGCATACTGCGAAGTGTATGGGATATAAAGGATGAACATATAAGAGATAGAACATAAGTTATTGAAGATATCGAGTGAGATGAGGGAGAGATGTGCAGATTCCAGTAGTGGACTACAATAGGTTCTGAGTTCTGCGAGACACGGAAAGCTTCAATTACCATGGGAAGGTGATTGTGAATAATTGCGTGAAGAGGGGGAAGATGACACAGATAATCGAGGGTAAGATCGATGATAAAATTTTTCTATAGATAAGTGTAGAGAGTGGTGTAATGATTAGGTAAAGTCAGCTCATGTAACCTCGATATTGAAAACAATAGGCATTGTGACCTAAGAAGGTGAAGTTAGTGCTTCAATTTATTATATTACCACGATATGCTGATTGATAACGGCGAGCGTGGACTCTCATCACACCAAAACCAAGAGGCAGGGTGGTAGGCGGTGGTGAGATTTGAAGGGTTGTAAAAGCTGATATCGGATAGCGTATAGATGGATGGAGGTATAGGAGGAGATAAACTGTGGAATTAGGGCAAGGTTGTAGTGATATGGTAAACTATAATATTGAGGGTTCTGTTCTGGATCTGATGGAAAAACAACAGTTTAGTATGCGGTACGGAACATGTTAAAAGAATGTAAAAGATAAAGTAAATATATACCTTGAGCAAAATCGTTACGCTATACTTCCGGCGAAGAAGAAGACCAAGTTGGAAGGACCAAGGAAGAGATATAGGTGATGGTGAAGTTACGGCGGCTTGCTCAGATGAAGATGAGAGACGAAACCTCGAACAGGTGGAGGAAGGTGAGATGTACCGAGAACAGGACGGTATGGAGGGCTTTGTAAATGACAGGGCACAGTCCTAATCTACGCGCTTTGTGAGAAGTGAGAAATTATATATATATATATAACAGGGTGTTTACGAATAGGGGGACAAATTTGGAGGATATTATCTTTGTTACCATTACAAGCGTTTTGTCTTAAATAAAGTTACCTGTAAAGTTCTTCATTTAGTAGGTATAATGATAGTTAGAAAGTGCTAAAAGTCGATATATGAATTATAGTATAATATATTGGATGTTTATTGTTTCTAGTTCGATGTGACGAGTTTATGAAGCTACTCGAAAATATAACTCTATTTGCTACTGAGTATAAAGTAGAACCTTATATAGTAACAGATTATATTAGGTTATATTCATTTATTTACTTGTAATATTGAACACTTTTGACATTATTTAAGGTGCTTGATAGTACCACCTTTATTATTAGAGATAGATGAATAAATACTAGGAATATTGTTGATAATATTCGAACAATATTTACTCAGGTAAATACGTGATTATAACATCGAATATATAACAAAAATATATTACTAGAATATAAGAATTATTTATCATAATCTATACTATATTTTTGATTTATTATTCTTCTCATCTTGCGCCTCTTTTTTTTTTTCTTGCTCATGGCAATTAAAAAAGTTTTTATTAACTGCGTATGTAAAAGAGTTGAGCGGAATTAAGCTTACAACGAAGCTTATTAATAGCACTACTATAAAATGTACTTTACGAATAGAGGTGATAATTGGTGTGATACTATTTGATGATCCTAATTAGGTAATATATACCGAATTACGTGAAACAGGGGTAGCAAATAATAAATTAACAAAGACCTAGATGAAATTATTCTCAGCCAATCCAATTTTAAATTATGACATCATAGACTCTACATTAATAATAATATAATTAAGATGAATAAATTTTAATAAAATAAAATAAATAAAAAATAAAATATACTTTAACAATAAAATTTAATAATAATTTATTAATTTCATATAAATAAATAATATAAATTTAATAAATAATAATATAATAAATATATCCACTCAAATCACAACTCATAAAATAATTAATAAAATAATAAAAATAATAATAATAAAATAATAATAATAATAATAATAATAATATCAATCAATCAATCAATATATGAATAATAATATATATATATAATCATGTTTATAAGTGGATATAATCCTCAATTTCAATTTAAATGTTAATAACTCTAGATATCAAACTTTATATGAAAATAATATTATATAAATATTAATAAATTAATACATTAAATAAATTTGCGTGAATGAAATGGAGATAATACTTCATACATAATAGATTTTATATTTGACTCCATAAGAAGAAATTCTAGATTAAGATATGCTCACATAATGATTTAGTTATTCGGGAATAAATAGAAAATAGATTATAAATGTATATAATATAATATAAAATATAGATAAAAAATAAATACTAAGAATATAAATAATAAATAATATATTAAAGTCATAATAATATAAAAAATAAATTCAATTATATAATATATAGTCATAATGATATCATTACATTAGATAATATTATGATAAATATACTCAATATAGATAGTAAACTAATCATTAATAATAAATCATTAGACTATAAATAATTAATAATAATATTTATATATATAACTAAATTAATTAATAATATATAATATATAATATAAATTAAATAATATAATAATTAATAATAATAATAAGCCATATTACTACAATTATAACTAATTATAGTAATTAAATGATATACATTACTTACTTACTATTCTAACTACTACTACTAATCTATACTATACTACTCTAGTTCTACTATATATACTACTATATACTTATAATTTAATAAATAATTAATATAATAATAATAAATAATAATAATAATTATAATAAATAATAATAATAATAAATATAATAATATAATAATATAATATAAACTTATAACGAAATAAATGTTAACTAAATATTATATTTGCTTAGAGATTTTTAAGTTTAATAATAAATATATATAGGTATTATACTTTTTAATAATATAATTAATTAATTAATAAAAACGTAATTTAATATATAATTAAATAAATATTAATAATAATAATAATATAATAATAATAATAATAATTATAATTTAAATAAATAATATAATAATAATAATAGTATTTAATTATGATGAATTGTAATAAAAATTATACGTACAATACTATAAAACAATACGATAATTAAATATAATATAAATAAAAATATAATTTGTAAATCGATATAATAATAGATAATATATAATATATAATAATAATAATTACATAAATTAATATATATAATTACTTAAAAATAAATGAAAAATAATACAAGAAATAAAATGCATAATACTTTAAATAGATGAATTAATTAATATTTAGATAATAAGTATTATACTTATAATTATAATATTTTAATAAATAATACATAATAATAATATATAATTATATTGATAATATATAACAATAATTAATGAAGATTAATAAAACAATAAGATAATATAAATAATGATTATAATGATATAATAATATGTAATAATAATCATTAATAAATAAATTTCATACAAATAATTAATAATAAAATTATAATAATAATAATATATAAATTAAATAATAATATTAATAATAATAATATATATAATAATAAATAATTAAATCATAAAATAATATTTATTATTGAATAATATAAATAATATTAAATTAATATTATAAATTAATAATTAATATGATAGATTAGAATACAATAGATATAAATTGGCTCAATAATAATTCAATCTCGAGTACTATTTAATGGCTAGTGTGACGTGAAACTATATATGATAATAATAATAATTTAGTGATTATAAAATAATAATAATTAAAAATCATGACTATATATTAGACTTACTACTCGAGTGACCTACGTAACTTTTAGCTCATAGCCTTATTGTAAGTGGCACACTATACAGAAATAAGCTGTGAAATGCCTACTACTACTTATAATATATATAATTTATAAATTAAAACCTTAATTAATAATAGTATATTATAAGTATAATATATGTACATTTAGATAACTCAATATATATAACATTCAATCATATTTACTACTGATCAATAAAATATCATATCTCAATGCACTCTATATATGAGAACTCAAAAATACGTTAATAATAAACATAATAATACTAATTAATTATACTCACTCTCATCAAATAATATCTGATGAATGAAGTTGAGTGAACTGCCTTACGAATAAATGATATGAATCCCTAATACGAACTGATGAGCATCAGCTCGACTCAATATCTCAGATCACCATCAATACATAAATCACTCATACATAAACACACCACTACTACGGAACTACAACACCCAATCATCACACATACACCACTACACACACTTCATAGCGCCCCTTCACTAACACATCAACACATTAACCTCCTCTACACACGACAACAGACGACAACATTTTACCACATGATACACATTTCTGATCTACGACTTACCACTTTAGTAGATTAAATTGTTAGATGACTTGTATCGTTTATGTGTAAATCAATATGAGTTAATAGGTTTTTATGTGCCCCCTAATCTTCTGGTTAAACACTCCTTTGTAATGTTATGTGATAGGTATAAAAAATGTGTCAAATGTAAAGTTAATTGATATAATAAATATGTGAAAAATAAAAAAGTAATCCAAGTAATATGTTTATAGATGTAATTTAGATAAGAATTTGTAGAAATAATATATTACTAATATATATATATTAATTTATATATTAATATATATATATTATTTTATATATATATATATTATTAAAATATATATTATAATTATTATATATTAATATTTAATTATATATATATATATATTATATATATTTATATATATATATATATATATATATATATATATACTTTAGTGGTAATATATATATAATATATATATTATTACTAATTAATTTAATATATTAATATATATTAATATATATATTATATTTGATATATATATTATGCAGCATAGTACCTTATTTACGCTTATACATGACGGGTTGCATTTTTTGTGATGAAATAGTTATATATATATATTTCTCAACCATTTTTAATTTATATATAAACTAAAAAGGTATAAAATACCCCACGTGGGTAAATACCGCATAAAGATGTACATAAGTAGTTCATGGGGTCTCACTCGGCCTCCTGGGGAACGACGGGGTAGGACTGTTTACTTCGTCTCCCTCTCTGTCCCACCGTCGGCTCGTGCCCCCAGTAGAAATAAATTTCATACGCTGATTACTCCATATAAATTATTATTATGATATAAAAAAAAATCTTTTTTTATATGTTCATACAAATTCCTAATTATATAACGCTTAATTCTATTACATGTTATTATTTTTGTTTGTAACCTATATATACGTATAGTTTCGGAATAAGTTTTATAAATAAATAATCATTTTTCACTCATACAATATTTCATAGATCTCTAGTAAAAAACTGATAAGAACTTTTTTGTGTAGATTGGTGTGGAACTAGAAGTATCCTTTAAGTTTATCGATGATATTTATTCATTAGCTAGTATAGTATATAATATATATATAGGTATGATTCATTCTATTTTAATGTTTGGTATATATATTGCATATTATATATATAATTATAAATATATATATATAATATATATATATATATTAATATATATATATATATATTAATTATAATATATTATTATATATATATATTATTATATCTATATATATTATATTAAATAATATAATATATTATATATAAATAATATATATATATAATATATAATATATAATTATTTAATATTTCTTCTTCTTTACATTTATTCTTAACCCCAGTGTAAATGGACTTTCGTACCTGTACTACAGTTGGGACTCTATATTAATTAATATATATATTAATATAGTTGTAATCTTGAAGAGGAGTCTCTTTATTTGTTGAAGATTCACAGCCATAAACTTCAATTTTATATACTAAGTCATATCTTAGAATCTTTCCGATATTGTAAGCCGTGATGGAACTAATATATATATACCTCGACTAAGCTTCATCGACAGTGAGTACTTAGGTCATCATATCAAAGTCTAATTGTTTCATAGATATATTATTCCTCCTTCTATATATATATATATGAGTATTACATATCCTTTCTCTTCTTAGATTGAACTTATATACTCTCTGATTTTCATTTCCGGTCGTTCTTTAGCAAAACTGTTGTAGATGGTTCTCAACAGTATTAGAGTATTCTTTAATATATATAATTATATAATAATTTAATAATTAGATTCGGTGTAGCTTTCACTCAGTGAGAGTTTCTGTTTCTCTTTCCTCCCAAATCTCTTCTCATAGTTTCTCGATTATTAAACTTTCTTATTATTATCATCTACTCCAAATAACGCTCACGGCTGATTATATAAGAATGCGTTTTTAGAGACTCTTTTGACTACTAACATATAGGGATCCTCTCCGATATTATTTTTTGCAGTAGAGCGTCCTAAACAATATCTCTAACTAAATTTTTCGATGATATCACGATTTTAGTTGTATCGTCCTTTATGTCTTCTCCCATCTGATCTTTCTCTGTGTGCCTTCGTGTTATCTCTCTTTCATTCGTACAGCCAAAATATAGAAAGCATTGCTCCTTATACGTGTGATAGTTGATATACCAATGAGATCGCTCGAAAATAATACTCATCGTGTCCATTGATTATATATGGTATAAATATTACAAATAAGCTGTTCCCCCAGATGACTATTCAGTCAGACTAATCTTCGCACTCGACGACCGAAGCTAAGTTATTATAATACGCTCCTTTAAGTTTTAGTACTCATTAATATAAATTC
>JABUQX010092146.1:0-2500 GCA_015478945.1 Trachelipus rathkii | reverse complement strand
CATAGTCATTAACTCAATCTACGTCATTGTGTTTCTTGCGTCTTTACTCTTCGTATTGCTGAAAACCTTTCAATGGTACTTGTTGAACACGGTAGCACAAATGCAATTAGTAGACAGGTTTTGATTTGAGAGAAAAAAGGGCCGGTTTCTTTAATAATTTCAGTAAATTCCAAGTCTTTCAACTTTTGTTTATCCATTTTTTTATCCAGCCACAGGTATACCATATCAGTCGATAATGAGTTTTGTTTTGATATATCAAGATCATAAAACCTCTTGAAAAAGCCATTTTACTTCTCAGTGCAAACTGCCCTACGGGGGCCACCTAACATAAGAACGGAGCAAATGAAAAAAGATAAAATGCTGGCATGTTTGTTTTCTGAAATGTAGTCTCTAAAGAACTAGAAAGTGAGTCAAGAAAAAGGCACAATTACAGAATGCTTCCAATATTCATCAGAAGTTTCAACAATATGATTTGCTCTATATTGTTGGGATTGCACCTATCTAGATGGCTGCAAGCGTCTACCAAAGAACTTCTAGCACGCAAAACAGTTGGCGGATAAGGAACAGATCAGCAATTATTTGATCAGCAGTTTTGCTGTGGGATTTGACAGCTTTCCAAAAATTTTTGGACACATTATCACGCAGCACTGTCATAAGTTTCAATATTTTTTTATGAATAAATGGTAGCCATGAGTTCAACAACATAATTATTTGTTCTATTACGGAAGAAGTAATAATGAAAATGGGTCTTGTTGCAAATTAGTAATAATTGAAAAGCTGTTTTTCTTGTTTGATTGTTGCCTTCCTTTAACAATTTTTCTAACCTTTCAACTATTTTTATCATATTTGTATGGGAAAATAGCAAACTATGATATTTTTGGGTCAGAAGGGTTTCACAAAGTTTAGGCAAGTTTGAAATGTATTTTCTTCTTAGGGTGGAGTCTTTAGAAAAAGTTTTTATAATTTCTTTATTATTGGCAATAGGTATTTTCGAACTTTCCCGAATATTGGTTATAGGTCATTAATGACCACAGATTAAAAACCGTTCGTTATGCCAGTGAAATATAATTCTCTTTTTATATATTTTACCCGCAGTTTCTTTGAACTTCACTATCTTTAGCCTGCCATTGCTGAGCAGCCGTCGTACCCTTGACCAACGCATAGGACTCGGATCCAAACCTTCTTTATCTCTAAAAACAAATCGATCGTTACAATCTTGGCAAATGGATAACTTTACAGTCAGCATCCCATGAAAGAAACTTCAAAACCCAGAAAATCTCTTACTCAACATCAATATGTTTTCAAGATAAAGAAAAAAACAACCCTTCTCAATCACATATAGATTATAAAAAATTTATAAAAAACTTAAGAGGTTATTAGTAGTTTATGTCTTTTATTACATACTCTGAAAATCAATTACATTTTTCTTATTTTTTTTTTTTTTTTTCATAACGGAAGTAGAGTCTGCAGAAACAAATCATCAGCGAAGCAAAATAAACATGTACAAAGAACAAAAAGACATAACCGATCACTACATATACAAAGCAAATACAAGCTAGCACACCTTCAGACATCTCAAAACAATACCTGAAAAAACGTAAACATATTAAAAAAACATCATTACAATCATATAAAAACATATGATTAATAATTTAATACGTTAGTAATTAGTAATTACTACTTCATTATCTATTCGATTGAAATGTATCTTTTTCAGTATTTTTCAACTAACTAAACACTTAAAAATCGCCGTCTGGCAACACCATTATAGGATTATTTTTTTTATTCATCAGAATTAGGGCAGGCAAAGTGCCCCACTGACCCCTCTTCAGCATACGGCCAATAGGTATACATAATAATAGTATATATATATATATATTATATGAAATAAATATATTTCTATAATTTGTATATATATAAATATATTATGTAATATATAATATATTATATATTTATATATATAAAAATTCTATGTATTATAATATATCTCAGAGGTGGGCAACCCCGCTCATTTAGGCGGTAGTCGCTAGCGCACTTCCGCACCTCGAGTGAAAACATAGTCCGCTAGCAGCTGCCTACCGCACTAATTCAGCCATTCAACCTCCGCTTCGCCAAGTCCGCACGTCCGCACGCCTCCCGCTAATTTGTAGTATTCACAAAAAATTTAAATTAAAATACTAGTATTTCATTGATCTCAATATTATCAATATATATGAAAATTTTGTTGAAATATTTACAAAATCTGAAGATTTTCCACGTTTCTCCATCAAGTCTCTTCAAAGGACAAGAGATCCATATGACCTTTCAAAAAGATTAGGTGCTCAAAATTTAAAGCATTTAAGGCTGACCTCTTTGCCCTCAAGATATCCCCACCAATACTAAAATATTCGCTCTACAGCCCCAGAACTAGGGAGAGGTGTATTATATTTTTATGACAAGTTCAACAAATTCTCCTATGCTGAAAGGAAGATGTTCACTTGTTGAGAGCAGTGCTGGATCC
>JABUQX010092145.1:0-40740 GCA_015478945.1 Trachelipus rathkii | reverse complement strand
CTCACAACCCTCCCCACCCTATGATCAATTATTCATGTCATAATTTGCTATAACTAAACACAAAACTTCCATTTATTTTTTGTTTTTACATGTTCTTAACTAAAATTTTACCCTTTTTATTATAAATTAAAAAAGTTAATATCATACTTACAACAAATATCAACGAACAAAGTTTTCGCGATCAATATAGCAAACATAGCATCATCTGAACTACGAATATAAGGTACAAATAACAAACCTGAGGGCTGCTTAAACTATTAAATTAACAAATTGCCAACTTAACAACAGTAACTACAACATTGAGCGGCAAACGAATCTACACACTTCTAACATATCATGAATTTTACATTAACATAGTAACATTTAACAAAAATTTATCACCACTGTGTAATTATCATACTGATCAAGAATATATGCTAACTAACAAAGTTTTCACATCAATAAAACAAACATAACATCAACTGAACACGAATATAATGACAACGACAGACCAACATACCTTATACACGAATAAGCTAACATTAACAAAAGTTCCTACTTAACAACAGAAAAAGTAAAGCTAACGCTGCCTACAAACCGCAAACCTACTCACATTTTTCAACATATCGCCTATTATTTACATTAACAAAGTAAACGTTAACAAAAAGTTATCATCACTAACCTAATATGCATTACTGACCATCGAAAATACGCTAAACCAAACTTAGTTACAAACCAAAGAAGCTTTTTAATTTTCATGGTCCTAGACCTTATGAACGCTATAATCGTACAAACAACAATAACAACCTTATGATCGAATGAATGGCTAACATAAACCAAAGGCCCAACTTAACAACTGTAAAAGTAACTAACCATTGCAACTAGAAAATATACAACACTTTCAAACATATCTCTAACAATCATTATTATTTTGCGACGAATCATAGTAACATTTTATAAAAATTCATCATCACCATACCTAAGTAAGTACCATACTGACCAACGAAAATACGCTAACGCGACAAAGATTTCCACATCAATAAAGCTAACATATCGATACCCTACCTAAGAATAAACTGATCAACACAAAACCTAACAATTCTATGCATGAATAAATCGCCGAACATTAGCAAAGTTCCATACTAAACAACAGTAAAAGTAACTAACATTTGCATACAAAACGTAACTATTCCATACATTATTATTTGCATTAAACTGTAATAATTTATCAATCACCGTACCTAATATCATACTGATCAACGAATTATATGCCAACGTAACAAAGTTTCCTTAACAAACTACATATCATAGTCTGAACCAAGAATATATAACACGACAACGAAAAACCTAACACAGCTTAAGCAATAATAAACTGCTAACATTAACAATATAGTTCATACTTACAGCAGTAAAGTAACTAACAATCATACAGAACGAACAGGTACGAATCTGATGAGGTAAATATTTAACAAATCAGTATAACGATGTGTTTGTTTATTTATTTTTAATTCATTTCTTATATTTTTTCTAACTAACTCTCTCTATTATTTAATTTATTTCTTAAAACTTTGTTTTAAAAAACTTTATTATTATTAATTTTTTTCCTTTAAAAACTTTGTTTTTTTAAAAAACTTTTATTTATTTTAAGTTCTTTCTTTAAAACTTTGTTTGTAAAAACATTTTATTTTAATTTTATTCTTTAAAACTTTTTTTTTTAAAAAACTTTTTAATTTAATTTATTCTTAAAAACCTTTTTGTTTTTACTAAAAAAATTACACTCTTCAGTTTATAACGTAAAAAAATTTGATTTTTACATAACCCTATAACGGTAAATTAGTTGAATCGTAAATCAAGCCACCCCTCCCTTCCCCCCTATCCGTCCCAACCCTGATCTATGGAGATTGACTATGATCTATGCATCTGTTGACATACGATAAATATCTCATTTTGCAAATATAAATGATCCAGCATAATATGTGTTGGAGTTGTTTCTGACCCCGAATATATGTTGACATAACAAAGTTTCACATCAATAAAGCTAACCAAACATAACCTGATGAAGAATAAATGTATAACATCAAAATCTAAATACCTTAGACACGAAATAAACACGTTCGACATTAACAATACCATACCTTAACAATAGGAAATAAACTGACGTGCATACAGACCGACCCTTAATCATTAACTGTTTTTCAAAACATATCTCTAACATATCACTGTTATTACATAACATAAAATTTAACAAAAATTTATCATAATAACCTAACCTATTTATCATACTGACAACTAATATATTGGTAACGCTAACAAAGTTTTACACTTCAATAAAGCTAACATAAAACCTGAACAAAGAAAATAATGTACACCCTCCAAACCTAACACAGCTTAAAGTACGAAAATAAGAACAGTTAAATTAACAAGTTTCTGACTTAAACACCGTAAATTAACAACCATTGCATTACGGATACCCGTACCCTATTCACACTATTTTTTTTTTAATGATCCAACATATCAGTATTTTTACATTAACATAGAACATTTAACAATATTAGCCATAACCGTAACCTAATATCCATGTTACTGCTCGCAACGAAATATGATTGAAAAATGTTTCACATCAATAAAGCTAACAATATCATAACCAACTAAGAATATAACGCACAATGACAAAACCTACCATACCTTGAATGTTAAACTGCTAACATTAACAAAGTTCCATATTTAACAACAGTAATAACTAACATTGCATACAGAGACCAACAGGTACGAAGCTGATGTGCTTCCTGTTTTCACTATTCAGATACAACTAAAATTGTTCAAGCTCCTCCTACTTTTCGAAACATACACAATACCTATGATTCTTGTTTAGTTCGTTTTCGAAACATAAGCTATACAATCTGATTCTTGTTGTTCACCAGTGAAAAAGAAAAAAAGTTAATGAAAAACGATTTTATTTTTGCTAATGTCTTTATTTTAAACATTAACGATAGTGATTTTTAACCAAAACCTAACGAAAAAAATTTAGCATGACATAACCTATATCATACTAATCAATGAATAAGCAATCTATACAGGGTTGTCAAACTATCTTATACAATGATCAACGACTATCGCTAACGTGACAATCCCTACCTCTTAATGAAGCTATTCTAGCATCATCTGAATTGTCATAAATTGTACAACAATAAATCCTAACAAACATTACGCATGAATAAACTTTAACATTAACAAAGGTTCACCACCTAAAAAACAAATGAAGCCAGCTATACATATCATACCAAAACGAACCTCTATGCATACTTTTCAAGCGTATCCTAACATACAATGTTAGATTTTAGATAACATGGAATAGATTTTAAGAATCTCACAATAAATGTGTAAGTATCAGGATGATGAAGGGTTATAGACTAACGCGTAACAAAGTTTTCACATAATAAAGCTTACATAGCATCATCGAACTAAAGATAAATTCCACAACGACAAACCTCCCCTTAAACATAATAACCTGTTAACGTTAACAAAGATTCACATACACAACAGCAGAGTAACTAACATAACATAAAAAACGTAACCTATTCACACTTATCTCAAGCATATCTCTAACATGGCAATGTTAAATTACATTTAACATTGTAATATTTAACAAAAAATATTTATAGCATTGACTAATTATCATACAGATCAGCGAATGACTCAAACGTATAAAGGTTTCCACATCAATAAAAGCTAACATAGCATAGCCCAAACTAAGAAAATTATGTACAACAACAAACCCTCATACAGACCAACGAATAAACTGTAACATAACAAAGTTCACAACCTAACAAAAATTCCACAGTAAAGTAACTAACCATTCATACAAACGAAATCTATTCATACTTTTTCAAGCATATCTTTAACATAATGTTAATTAATTTACATTGACACAATAATATTAAACAAAAACTCCTAATCTTGATTAATTATCATACAGACCACCGTATATATGCTAAGGTAAAAAATTTTTTAATTTAATATATTAATATTTAACAAAAATTTATCATAACCTTTACCTAGCTCATAATATCCCCAACAAATAAATTCAAACATAACAAATTATCCAAACATAACTTAAAAAATAACAAATTTATCCGAACATAACGTAAAAATAAGTTCTTTGAATAAAAATATTCATATAATATATAAATAGTTTACCAATTTAAAGCAGTAAATCAGTAATCAGTAATCATAAACCACTCGTCCCCTCCCCACCCCTTCCTACCCACCTATTCATGACCTCTATTAATCTATGGATCTATTGATTCAGTCACATATCGAATCATCTTCGGTATAAACATTAGACAAAATAAGCTGCTTTATATATCTATACTCTAACAATGAATGCGAACGTAACATTTCTTCACATTAATTAAAGCTCTAACATAGCATCAGCCAAGAACTAAAATTATAATGTACAATGACAAAACCTAACCCACCTATACACACAAATAAACTACAAACATTAACAAAGTTCCTATTGATCTTTTGATTCAAAATACCTAACACTTCATACAAAACGTAATCTATTCCCACTTTTTTCAAACATATCTCTAACATAATGTTAATTTACATTAACACTATTTATTACATCACATTTCGAGTATCATTTCGGATAAACAGAGCCCAAAAAGATTCTTTAATACAACCAGTCGAATATATGCTAACAGATAAATGCTTTTCATATTAATAAACTAACATAGCATTCATATGAGCTAAGAAAATGTAATGGCTACATATCGACAAACCTAACATCAACTTACCCGCTTCGAATTAAACCGTTAACGTTAACAAATTCCACACTTAACAATAAAGTAGCTAACAATGCATACAAAAAACGTACACTTATTAATAATTTACAAAATTCTTATTTCATAAACCATATTACATAATTTTTACTTAAACCCATTAATTCCTAAACCTAATTTAATAATAAGGTTGTGTAATTATCATACAGACCAACGAAAACGTAAACATAACAAAGTTTTATCCAAAACATATCCATAAGGTTTCTGCACTTTAAAATATCATAGTAATATGTAATAGTTTACTGATTTAAAAAAGTAAATCAATAAATCAAAACCATCAACCCCCCCCACCCCTCCCTCCATACCTTTGGATCTATTGATGTGGTAAATCATTTTACATTTTCGATATCACTGAATAAAAACATAATACAAAAATAAGTTCTTTATAGAGATCAATGAGTATAGTCTAACGTAACAACATTTACATAATAAAGGCTAAACATAATATAGCCGAAACAAGAATAGTATATAACAACCGACCAAACTAACTACACCATAACTAATAAACTACTAACATTTAATAAACTTTTCGCGCTGTAACATCAGTTTAGAATTACCCTAACACGTGGACCAAAAACGTAACCTATTCACACTTTTTAATCATATCTCTAACATTATCAATGTAATTATTGACTCAATCGTAATATTTAACAAAAATTTAGCATAACCCTGTCAATCATCATACTGACAACGAATATATTGCTAACTAACAAATCTTTACATCAACTTCTCATATTTAAACAAAAAATTCTCATAACATGTCAATATTCATAACCCCAACGAATACTGGCAAAACATAACAAAGTTTAAACCAAACAACACAAAAGATAACAAAAATTTATCATATACATAACATATAAAATAAATTCTTTATTAGAAACCAACAGCGAATAGTTTACTGATTTAAAGCGAAATCAGTAAATCAGTAAATCAAAACCACCATCCTGCAGTCCCCTATCGACCCACCAGCCTATGATTCTATTGAACTATTTATTCAAGTCATATTCGAAGATCATTTGAAAAACATAACATAACCTTACCTATTTATCATACCTACCTACGAATATATGCTTACGCAACAAATTTTAGCATCAAAAGCTAACATATCAAAACCTGACAAAAAATATAATGTACAAATGGCAAACCTAAACATACCTCGCTATGAATAATCCGCTAACAACCTGAAAATTCTCTACTTATCTTCAAAGGTAAAGTAGCTAACAGTCATACAATATTCAATATGTTCCCACTTTCCCCGCATATCAGCAACAGGTAATGCCGTATTATCTAACAAAAATCCCTTAACAAAGACCAATCATCAAAGATCCCAGCATCTTGAACTATGAATGACACTATCTTCATCAAAGTTCACGCATTTCGAGTTAGAACATCATGAACTTAATGTATTAAACGTAACTATGCAAAATTTTAAGCGGCAAAACCTAACATTACGCAACAAAAAACTTATCCTAGGCTCACGTTTCGAACGCATCACCGTCATTTAACACAGTAATAATCTCACAAAACTCATCATTCTCTAACAAAGTCAGTTTAATTTACATTGTCGTTAGAATATTTAACATACGTTATCAACTTACGAATAACAGTTTCATCTTACCCGATAGTATCTAAAGCAACAAACACATCACCTCCCGAGAGAAAATCAGGGGATGCCCCCTAAAGAGTGCGAATCCTAAGACATCATGTAAATGCGGCATTACCCTCCGAAGAGGGTAAGCCTCATCCGAGGCTGAGGCCCAAAACCGCTTACACCGCCTTTCGTGTACCCCCGTCCTCAGGATTCGCAACTCCTTCAAGGGCGCCATCCCCTTGGTTTCTCTCGGGAGGGATTATTGCCTTTAGACACTTGTTAATGAAAAACTGTTTATTCGTAAGTTAGATACTTTGTAAATATTACTATGACAATTTTAAAATAACATTGATGTAAAGAAATGATGAATTTGTAAGATATTACTGTTAAACTGACGGTATGACGTTTTAGAAACGTTGACCAGGATAATTTTTTTGCTACTGTAGTTCCCAAAATTTGCTAATGTCTACGTTATCCATAGTTCAAATTGAATTGATACTCAAATGCGTGACACTTTGAATGCAAATAGTTCAATTCATAGTCAAGAGCTGGTACTTGATAGATTGTCACTTGTAAGGATTTTGTTAGAAATACGCTTTACCTGTGCTGAATATGCGGGAAAAGTGGGGAACATATCGATATGTATGACCTGTTAGCTACGTTACCTTGATCAGTAGGGAATTTCAGCTGTTACGGAGTTATTCATACGCCAAGTATGTTAGGTTTGCATTTTACATTATATTCTTTGTCAGCGTGATGATTAAGCTTTATTGATGCTAAACTTTGTTGCGTAAGCATATATTCGTAGTCATATATAAAGAACAGTTATTTATTACTTTTATAGTTCACCACCACTCAACGGGCAGACCCTATTCAAGGAGGGGTGCTTACCCATTCTTACGCTCACCAACTTATGCAAATTACGCAGATGAGCACAAACGCAAGCTTAAAATGATTAAGATATTAAAGCCGGATATTACAGGATATTAAGGGAATTTCACACAACAAGTGGCTTGAAAGAAGGAAGCACAGCGAACTAGCCTGGAGATACCAAGATCCACACAAAACTCATGCGCAGACGCAGCACCCCTGTCTACCGGGCGCCGTAAAGGTGGTACGCGGATTACAAGTTCCTCGAGCATCTCCGCTGCCGGTACCCTATAGAAAAGAGATAAAGCACCAACATCGCGCGCAAGATTAGAGGGTCCTCAATTGAAGGGAAAATACGGAACTAGTTTATAAGTCTTTGCCTTTTACCCGACCCTGATCCAAAAGCCGGTGAAACCAAGCCCC
The DNA here is from genome assembly GCA_015478945.1 of Trachelipus rathkii. Taxonomy (NCBI): domain Eukaryota; kingdom Metazoa; phylum Arthropoda; class Malacostraca; order Isopoda; family Trachelipodidae; genus Trachelipus; species Trachelipus rathkii. The sequence continues at coordinate 33,030 of JABUQX010092145.1, read as the reverse complement.
CCAGATATGAGATCCAGTACTCCATACAAGAGCGGATGAGGCCCTGTATAGCTGAGTAACTGAGAAGATAAAAAAAGTCTCGCAAGTCTAAACAGAATTCCCATTTCCTTGAAACAGTCCTAGTAACCGTTGGATGTGAGGTTTCCTTTTTCCCAAAGGACCCATTTTTTTTTGTTTTTTAATTAAAGGAATACACAAGAAATGGTTATTTTCACAGGAGAGACGAGATAACCGTCAAGAGATATGGAATTGAAGGTTTTAGAGAGGGAAATTGTTAGAATTGAGTTTAAAAAATTAAATTTCACAAGGTGTTGAGACGACCCACCCGGAATTCTATCCAATCTGCCACGAATATGAATCGAAAGATTAAGACAGAGGCAATTCTAGAGAAGTAAAAAGAAGGAGCAGAATTGAAATGAGATGAGAATTGAGGGTCGAGTCATCGCATACGAGTGGATAGAGTTAATGTGCAGTAGAAGATCATTAATGAAAAGAAGAAAGATAGGAATAAGACAAAACCCTGAGGAACACCACAATGACAGAAAAAGAAGAAGAAGTCGCCCCATACAACAACAGCCCGAGTATTGAGCAATTGAGAAAAACCTAGACATAAGCCTAAGCAAAGAAAGGAGGAACCCAAAGGAGGGACTTGGAGCGTAGTACGCGGTGCCATACCCGGTCAAATGTTCTTGATATGTCAAGCGCCACCACGCAAGTCTCCCCATAGTTCCTAGGGCGGAAAACCATAAATCTATTAGATAGTAATATCGCCAGTAGACCTCGACGCCGAAAGCCGTACTTGCGATCGCCGAAAGAAGAATGATTATTCCAGAGATCTAGAGAAATGTAGTATGTTTAGTAGGGGGTTTCATTAAGATTTCTGTTAGATTAGGAATAAAGTGAGATGCGTTTAGGGCGATATTAGAAGCGATCTCAAGAGCTGTTTCCTTTTCTAATCGTTCTGACGATGTGCGTGCTTCCAATCACTGAGAAAATGTGTTTAGTTATGAGACATAGAGAATATAGGGTTTTGATATCGATTTGATTATGGTGTCTCAGCATATCGAATCTACTATCCCCTCTAATAAATCTTATCTGGTGTTTTTTAGAATTTTCTCTATCTATCACCCTCCTTCCTAACGCTCATAGATTTCAGGAGCCCAGCACCCATCAAATGTAATCACAGCAAAGGCATAGACAACCTGAAGGAGAAGGAGGAGGGAAATGCCAGAATCGTCCATAGTGGATTAGAGGGAAATAGGTGGCCGAAGAGTTGCCCTTTTCCAGTTGCGAGAGTTAGCTAAACAGACGCCATCAGAATCACAAAGAATAGCAAAAAGCTGATTTACAGAAAATTGTAAAGATTTTTTTGGCAAGAGGCCAGAAAGATTGTTCATAGGAGATCCAAGGAGGTTAGCGCACTCGTTTGATGAAAGCCCGCTTGCTCGTCGAAGATTATCCTGGCAACGATTTCTAGAGTTAATAAGAATGATAGGAGAACGAAAATTTGTCCACTCCCGATACGCGCTTCTCTAGCCTGAATGGAGAAAACAAGCACCATCAAACCATTGGATTATGAGGAGAGAAATATTTCGTTGAAGAATGAACCTGCTCATCCCGTCAGCCATTGATTACAACTCCCACCTTAGTGGCAGAACCGAAGCGTCATCAGAGTCAAACTGTCATTCCAATTATTGTTAGCGTAGAATCGACGCAAGGCCCCAATCAGCCCATCAAAGTGCAGAAAAAAAGCATTAGGCAGGATGGACTGTGAAGAAAATATAAATTAAGAATATAAGCGGACCCAACACAGAACCTGGAGGAGCTTGGTTATTTATAGAAGAATGGACTAGTGTTGAAACAAGTCAAGTGTGTTCAAGAATGGTTATGACGACCGGAAAAGCGGTGCGTGGGTCTTTAATAGTTTGCTTCCAGATTCGTTGAGAATACTAAATGATTCGGCCTCCTCTCCCACCTTAAATCAGTAAAGACCCCAACCATTCATGTTGGTACATTGAAAACCCCAAATAGAGACCTCAGTATTTGGATGAGAAGATATAAACAGTCTCGAGAAAGAATAAGATATTGTAAAACGGGTAAAATGTGTACTGGAGGAGAACAGTAGCAAAGCACAAGATTATGTAGTAAAGGAGAAAGATTTACCAACAGACGGTCGAAAGTTTAGAGATCGAATTCTCAACGTGAAGAGGATGTTAAGATAATATAGAACATCCTAGACCCTTAGATGAAATATGATATAATATGTGTACGTTAAAGATTGCCTATAAAAGACACAACAAGGTTAGAAAGAGCAAAAGTAGGTTAGAGTTGTAAGTTAGTTCAAAGGATGTAAAGAAGATTTTAACGCGATAGTAAAGTCCATAGAAGCGCCGCACCTGTGCAAACTCTGCCATCACACATGCACACACAACCACACCAAAAACAAAAAAACAACAAACAAAAACAAAAAACAGACAAAAAAGGAAAAAAACAGGTAAATAAATACAACACTTAAAAAAAAACCTGTAATGTTAAAACGATAAAACTATTTTTAAAGAAATACGTAAAATATGAAAAACTTAGAAAGTTTAAAACACACTCATTCACACACCAGCACCTTAACTAAATTAACGAAAGAAGCAATATGTTGGCAATCATTCAACGTAAAACAGGAAATGTAAATATTAAAAATGAAACCATAAACAATAAAAGTTTGCCAGATCAATCAGTATTAAAGAGGAATAAGATATAGAGATAATTAAATAATTAAAAAATATCTACAAAAAATATACCTTAGTTACTTATCTAAACTACGTATTTACACAATCCTAAAAACTAACTATGCCTATCTAACAATAACCTAAAAAGTTTCAATAATTAAAAATAAAATGAACGTTCTTTTAAAGAAAGGAAGATTGAAAACTCCTCAAATATTAAAACCATAATAATAGTTAAAAACAATTAAAACAGGAGAGCGTTAAGGCACAAAAACAAACTAATGCCGTGTAGCTAAAACATTATAAACACACTCAAATCAAACGAGCTCCAGGTAAAAGTACAACCTTCACCACACAGTCTAAACGGCAATGTATTTATCCATAGAATAACTCGGAAATATGGCTTGAATCATAGTTCAAAAAGATCATAGCTGGTGGGTAGATAGGACTGCGAAGGAGGTGGTTATTACTATATTACTATTACCGCTAAAATCATAAACTATTTACGCTTACTTGAATTTTATTCAAAACTTTTATTTTTATGTTATGTCAGCGATAAAATTTGTTAATTTTATATGTTTGGTTAGAAACTTTATGTTGCAAGATTCGTTGTGGGATATATATTTAGACAATTTATGATGAATTTTTGTTAAATATGACGAAGTTGACTGTAAAAGATGTTACGTAGCAATATATCGTGTCAGAATATATTAGACAGTTTATCGCCCTAAATTTGTAAAATTACGATGTTAGTGTAAAAATTAACATTTGATAGTTAGAGATATGTTTGAAAAAGTGAATAGGTTACGTTTGGTACGAACGTGTTATGTACTTTACTTCTTAAGCGCGAAAGTTTCGTAATTTTAGTAGTTTATCGACATATGGGGTAGATTTGCGTTGTATATACTTTTCTTATCCCCTAATTAGTTAGCTTATTAATGTAAAAAACGTTGTTACGTTAGCATATATACTCGGTTTAGTATATAAAGAACTATTTTTATGTTATGTCAGATGATACTCAAAAATGTGACATCAATCAATAGATATAGATCAAAAAAGTAATGGAGAGGTTGGAGGCCATTGCTGAGGAGAAATTTCTATAAATCAGAAAACTATTACAATTTACTAATGAATATTACTCAAAGAACTTATTTGTTATGTTTGGAATAAAACTTTGTATGTTTAACACGGTACTGTCGTTATATAATTAACAAGGTATGAAAATTTTTTGTCAATATTACGTCAAGTAAAAGATTACGTTAATATGTAAGATAGTGGAAAGTTTAATGTATATATTTACGTTTTGTATGCATTTATGCTATCTTGACTATGTGTTAAGTGTGGAATTTGTAATCTGTAACGGTTATTTCGTAGCTAAGTTGTTAGGTTGTCTGTTGTACTATTTTATTTCTTCCTTCATATGCATGCTTGAATATTAGCTATCAGCTGAAGAGACGATTATTAGTTTGTGTGTTTGAAAAACTATTATTAGTTAATAAAGATTACTATATTTTTTTGTTCTAGTATTCCGATTAAGATACTCGAAATGCTGATGTAACATCATATAGTTAGAAAGTCAACATTTTAGTTAGAATATGATGATATAATAGAAGGTATAGATACTTTAATGCTGCGCTTATTACTTTACTGTGTTAAGTATGGTAAAACTTTTTAAATTTTTAGTAGTTTATTCGTGTGGTAATGTAAGTAGGTTTTTCATTGTACGATTAATTCTATTCTGTGTATCCATGTACTTTGTTAATGTGAAAACCAATGTTACAGTTAGCATTAATATGCGGTGATTTATTTATATTAAAACTTATTTTTTACTAGTTATTCAAACCAATGATACTCGTATTGTGACCTGAATCAATAAATTCAATAGATTCAAAAGTCAGAATAGGTTAGAAGGCGTGTGGGATGGGACGATCTGTTTTTAAAACTGATTACGTATTACGTGATCTTTGTATAATTTGGTTAACTATTACACACTATTATATTATCAAATAATCTTATTTTTACTTATTTCTGAATAAAGACTGTTTTATTTTATTGAGTTGGGATAAATTTTAGTTGCATACTGTTTGGTTAATTATGAAGTTAAGTTAAGGTTATATACAATTTAGAAATATTACTAGTAATGAAAAAATACTTGTTATTTGCATAATCGGTGTCGATTGATAATTATACAAGAATGGTATTCAATTTTTTTATAATTATAGGTTCAAATGTAAATTTAACGTAATATTAGAAGATATCTTGAAAATATGAATAGATTACGTTTCAATGCTAATTAGTTACATACTGATGTAAGGTGAACTTAGATATAAATTATCAGCGTATATAGTTGTAGGTGTTTGTCCATATTTTCTTTAGTTTGGGCATGCTATGTACTTTATTTATGGTGAAACCTTTATTACGTTAGCGTATTTTCACTGATTATATATTTAGACGATGTTATGATAAATTTTTGTTAAAAATTACAATGTTAAATGTAAAATTAACATTGTCATGTTAAATATGCTTGAGAAATGTGGAATTAGGTTATCGTTTTTGTTAGTTATTTATTTACTTGCTTGTGTAACTGTGAAAATTTTTAACTTTGTGAATATATTCCCGTTGACATTATTCGTTGAGATTAAATGGGGGATATAAACAATTAAACTTTTCTGATCTGATTGGTAATTGGATATTTGACTTGTTTTTTGCTAATGAAATTTGGATAACAGGGCACTCACCACATAAAAGCTGTGCGATTTTGTTTGGCTCGGTTTCGGAATTTTGATATTTGTGTGCTGAGTCTAATAAGGCTATGTTGGAAGATTTTTCCTTGTCTTTGATTCTGCAGTTAGGAAATTCAGATAGTTAAGTGTTTTGTGTAAGATTGGATTCTTGTATAAGTTCTATGTGTATATTGTATTTATTTAGGTTGTTTTGAAGTTCTTTATGTTTATTTTTATGTATGTTTTTCATGTATGTAGGAAGTTATTCATGGATAAATTATGAAATAAATTGGGATATTGGATTTCTGTGTGCCGATGGTTCCTTCCAGCCAAAAGCCGCGGTCAGGATCGCATTTTGCTGGTTGGAAAAAGCATTATTGGGTTGAGAAGCTTCTTGCAGTATTATATGAAATTAGAGTTTGGCAAGAGTTTCAAAATATTGAAGTTTGTTCTCGACCACTTTGTCTATTCCATTTGGGGAAGATTTATGCTCTAAGATCGGGATCCGATTCTATATCAACGGCTAATAAAAAGATTTGAGGCGCGTACGCCAGACTTACTCACAAGTTATAAATGTGTGAGATACAGCTAATACATTATCTCTGAACCCCAGACAATTTGAGGTGTAATCTCGAGGATCGTACCTCCCTCAGAAGGGGAGGAGGAGGAGTGTGCTTCTTTGAGATTCAACCACGTCGTTCAAGTTTGTCCTCTCGATATCCGAATCAGGTCGAACATTTTGAATGTGAAGCACAATTCTGATTAAATACATATATATAGTATTATAACGCTTATTATTCCTCATTTAGTATTATATATATATCTGCCTTACTACTGAGGTATTCATATTCACTAAGTACGATTTAATATACTTATAACTATTAGATGAAGTATAATATCACAATTTAGAATTAACACTATAACTATATACTTAGTAGTACACTACTTAATACTTATAATAGGTAGTATATATCCATATATATATATATATATATGATAGATATATTACTATATATTATATATAAATATATCTACCATATATCAGTATACTAATATAGATCTAAATTTACAAATTTCGGCTTTGTACTCTGCGATATTTAATATAAATATTTTACCGTAAGATAGAATAATAACCAGGGAAATATAATGAAAAAAAAACTGGATAATAAGAAGTTCTCACATATTACCTATATATGCATATATAAGTAATATTAATAGTATAAATAAAACTAATTATATATATATACAGTTGTATTCTTATATTATATTTGTTTTATTTAGGGGACAAAATATTACAAAACAAAATTATATATTATGTATTATATTCATTATTCTATCAATAAACTACTTAAGAACATGTAATAAGTTGGTATATACTTGCGTCTATGTATAAAAGTGTAGATAAGGCTCATATATATACGTCTATGTATATAATATGTTTTTGTGATCTTATCTAGATATCTTGTCTATAATATATATTTATATCTTTACCTGAAATAAATTATAATACTATAATATATATATAAGTATTATATATATATATAGCTCTAGTATATATTATATTATACCCTTATAATATTAATAGTATTAAAAAATTTAAATTAGATATAATGTATATACATATATTAATTGAAGAATATAATAGATTATAAAATATATATCTTATATACTATAATTATATATATATATAATATATATGCGTATATAATATATATATCAATATAGATATATATTGGAATTCGTATAAGGCCATAACTCTATATGTATTTTTAAATGCTTACAAGCACATAGCAATAAGACATATTTTAGCCTAATTAATTTGATTGGTAGACGTGAACTAAGCCAAATGTTATAGGCATACTTGTGTATGTTTTGAGATAAGTATATGTTTGTATATATTATATATATATATCCATAACGTTATATAGTAATATTATTATATATATACAAAACAAAACAATAAGAACGGATCCAAGCTTTCGTGTTTCCATACTCTGGCGTCTACATCTTCCGGGGACTTGAATGTCAAAGACTTTGTCATGTCTCCAATCTCCTTTTACATGCAGAGATCCTGTGTACAAATGTGAGGCTGTAGTGAAACACGAAAGCTTTGGATTCCGGCGTTTTATTTGTTATTGATTTTGTTGATTTAATTAATTGTTCGTATCGTATTAATAACTAATTTTTAATTCCATTTTGCCGAAGATTACCTCAAGGGACTCTTATCATCACGATGGAATAAACTGAACTACGAGTATTTGTCGTATTTACAAGATCAATATTCTCGTGATATATAATATATATATTATACTTATATAACTATATATATCTATCAATACTATATATAATACTCATAATATATCTAAATGATAGTATTATTATTTATCTATATACTTAAGTAGTAATATTACGCCTAGTATATATATTAGTATCTGTAGAATACAGTTTATATATATATATATTAACGTCATTATACGTATCTACTATAATGCTGTTCTAGCTATATAGGTGCATAATATTATATACTAGATTTATACTATAATATGATTATATATGGATTTATATATTCACTCGCTACCCTAGGTATACTATATATATAAACGTATAACAGTCTATATAAGATTCTAATATATATAGTGCAATAAAAAAAATTATAGCGCCCATTTTAGCATGTATAGTATAGGTATATATATATATATATATATTATATTAATCCTACTCATATACTGTATTACGCTACTGCTCGTATATATAAATGATGCCCCTACGCGCCGCTTACATATATTTAGTTATATACTAATATACTAGTATTTATATATTATTGTATATATTAATATATATATATATATATATATACTTATATTCAACTATATATATATGATTCATTAATACTATATTAATATATAAATGTTTGCTTGACTATATATATATTAGTATATATTATATATATATATTAGGATATAATAATATATGATATATAATATATATCTATATATACTTATAAGTATATAATATAATATAGTATTAGTAATAATATATAAATTATATAATATTATAATATTACATAAGTAATCTTCTTACTACTAATACACCTCCATCTATACGTTTATAGTATAATATATATATATAGTATATATAAGTATATTATATTTAGTAAATTTATATATAGTATATATATATATGATTTTATAATAATTATTATAATATAGATATATATTAATATATTACATAAAATCTTATAATATAGTGACTATAAATAAATTAAATAAATAACACTATTATTTATATTAACATAATCTAATGAATATATTATATATATATATATATATGATATATATTATATAGTTATTATATGTATATATTATTATGATAATAAATAAATCATATATTATGTATATTGTAACCTATCCAATATTATATACTTAACTCATAGCTTAATATAATATAATATAATGAAACTATGATATATTTATTTTATTATATTTAACCTAAATAATGTGTAATATATAGTAGTATATACTTATATATAATGATTATGTATATATAGGGTAATATATATATTATTATATATTATATATATATATATATATATATTAATATATTAGTGGTTTATATATATATAATTTAAATATATATATATCATGTATATATAGGGGGTATATTATATTACTTATATTATTTATATAAGTAATATAATTAAATATAATAGCTATAGTTGTAATATTCATTAATATTACAAATAAGTTTAATATTATTTTAAAAGTATAACTAATGTTAATTTATCAATATATATATATACTAGTATATTATATATAATAAATATTAATATAATAAATTCTTCGGACCAATCAATACGAGGTACTTCGCTGTAACGCTATCGTTTTAATCTACTCTCTTGAGAGTAATATATGATTAATAAGTAGTCATATATTATATATACTCGCGTATAACCTAAATCTACTATATAGTATATAAGTATTATTATATAATAAAAAAAAATTATTATTATTATTTATCCTTTTATTATTACTATATATACTGCTAGTTGTATAGATAGGTATTTATATAATCTATATATACTAGATTCCTAAGTATATAATTAATATTTTTAGTATTTTCAACCTGATAGTTATATTAGCGAATTATAATATTATTTATACGTGTGTAATAAAAATCGCTCATCCGATAGTGTGTTATACATATAACAATTTACAATTTATAATTTATATTGTTATCTATATTATATATATAGTAAATTACTTACTTTATTATTATTAATTATATACTATATATAGGTTATATATAATATTATAAGTCCCGGCCGTACTTGGAAGGATTACCACTTTGGGTTATAAGGTAGTTAATCTGATATTACATGTATATATATATATTAATTATATATATATATATATATATATATAATATATATATATATATATATATATCACTCTCCGAACCCTCTCTCAACACAACTATCCAATTCCGAATGAAGATTAGGCCTAAATTATTATTATGATATATCTATATATATTATATAATATACTATATATATATATACTATATATATATATATATATATATTATATTATATATATATTATATATAGCTATATACTATTATATAATTCCTAACTTATAACACATATGAGTGACACCACTATTTTAACTAAGAAAAATATATAATGTAGATTTCTTAATTATATTAGTAAATATTATACATATTTATATAATCTAATATATATTATAATATAAAAATTGTAATATACCTTAGGATAATATATTATAAATGTATAGTGCCTATAAAATCTACTTAGCTTATACTCGGTAGTCATTATCAAATAATAATTAAGGTTTATTATCTTCATTATTATATATATATCATCATAATATTTTATATATGAGCCTTAATAAGTTATAATGGGTATATTCCTAAATTCAACATATTTATTTGACAGGAGATATATATATATATATATGTATATATATGAGTAACGTAGTTCTCTAATAGTGTCTTATATATACGTATCTGTATATAAGGTTAATAATAGTTAGCGGATATATCTTATATTATAAAATGGTTTTATTAAACTTACAAATAACTATATACATTTACAAATAATTATATTATTTATATTATATATAATATATAATATTACATATATTTTAATTTCCATTTTTAAAGAAAAGGTTCAACGATTTTGTTATGTTAGATACAATATGTAAAATGGTATATTTTTTGGGTCGAGGCAACTCCTCGTAAGAAATTTTATATATACTCGTCATATAATTAGGTATATATAATACTATATATATTAATTGACATATATTAGTACATAAATAATAGAATATTTAAAAATATAATTATATAATATTATATATAAAATATAAGAAATATATAACAAGCATAAAGACAAAATTTAAAAAACTTTTTAATATAAATTATTTACATATTATGTATTTTATAATATTATTTATATATATATAGTTATTAACATTACTATATATATATATATTACTATATCATATATATATATATATAAGCCGATATATATATTTATAATATAATATATTAAATTAATATAGTTAATATCTTAAAATCTATATGTGATATATATTATATAATATTGTATTATTATTTTATATTAATAAATTCTATCCAATTTTGATAATATAGAAAGATTTTAATAAAATTCTATGTCAATATATATCGTTTATATATAAGCATGTAAGTAATATAGAAGACTATTATAATTTGTTATATATAATATTTATATATATTTATTATATATACTTAATTAATATTATATCACATGGATATCTATATAGTATACCTTAACATATAATTATAGATAATTATCCATAAATATTCACTATATAAATATATAAGTAAATATGTATTTTAAAGTATCAAATGGAAATTCTTCTAGTCTATATATTATATATATATGGCAAAATTTATATATATATATAGTATAGTATATAGATATTTAAGAGGTATATATATATATATATATATAATGGTGTACGCGGATGATTGGCTATATATGACCTTATTATATACTTAGATATATATACTGATATTTTATTTATTAAACTATATTATATATAATTATACTCATGATAGTGATAATAATTATAATATAGTTTTTAATAATATAAATTCTATAAAAATATATATTATATATAATAAGTGATAAAGTTATATTTTTAAAATACTATTTAAATATGTATAAATTATAACAAAAAAGTTACATAAAAATACATATAATGCTTAACAGTATTATAAATTAAATAAAATTAATGAATTGATTTACAAAAATATATATAGTATAGTTAATGATATTGATGTATTATCTTAATATATGATTTAAAACTATTATTTAAAATTTCATTTTTTAGTTATATATAGAGAAATAAATATATATATATAATGTGTATAAAGTAATTATAATAATCAAGTATCTATTTAATGTATGTATAAAACATTAAATATATAATGTATTTTATAATATATAAATTTAATACGTATTAAAATTATTATAATTATGTGTAATAGTATATATGATTTATATACACTTGGGTAGGTTATGTTATATATGTAGAATATATGTATCCTCTACATCATTATATAATTTATTAGTATGTAAGTATAAAAGTAGGTTAAATGTGTGAAGTGTATCTATATCGTTTAATAATATCTGTTAATATATATATATATATTATATATAAATATATGATATATATAATATATATATATATATATACAATATAATATATAATATATATATATATATATTATATATAATATATATATTTATATTATATAATATTAATATATATATATATATATTGTATAATATCTATATATATATATTTAATATATATTATATATATATATATATATATTATATATACTATATATTATTTTAATATAATATTTTTAATAATTAATATATATATATAATATATATATATTATTATATATTATTATATATATATATATATAGTGTGAGTTAAGTAAATATATATACTGTATACTATATATATTTGTATAAGTAGTCAAAGGCAAGTATGTGATTAATATATATTATTTGTCCAGATATAAACAACTAGTACATATAATTAGTATATATTCTAATAGTTTAGATATATTTAGAATATATAAAGATATTAGAATATATATTTATATATATATATATTATATATATTATTTAGTGATATGATATATATATATAGTCTATATTATATATTATTTGTATTATATATATTGATATATATGTGATTATATATAGTATATATGTATCTATATATATATATATATAATATATATTATAGTATATATATATATATATATATTTAAAAGAGAGATGAGAGAGAGAGAGAGAGAGAGATGAGAGAGAGAGAGAGAGAGAGGAGAGAGAGAGAGAGATGAGAGAGAGAGAGAGATCAAAATCTTTTTTTCTCAAATTCATTCGTTACGATTTCAGTGGTGAGTCGAAAAGTTTCGTACTCGCTTGATAGTTTTGCGTATTTTTTCGCATCGATACGTAGCAAGGTATGACTTTGGGCTTTTTCTCATATATATTTTATATGAAATTATGAAGGATTACCCGTATACTCGCCCCATAGCTCTCTGTTGATATCACTCTTGGAACAAGGAGGTTTGTGGACACCACCTCTTTTATACACAGACCATCTTTCTTAAGTTATATAAATTGTGTATTACTAAAGTAGTTGATTTTTCTTTAATGTTTATTTCTATAAATAGTCAGTTTTCCGGTGACAGTGTAGGGAAATCGTATTAATTAATGTTTATATTTACACAGTTTAAATTATTTTTATTAATAGATAGACTAAAAAATTTGGTGGGCTACCTACCCTGCTACCCTATGTATACGCCCTGATATATAATTTAAATGTGAATGTGTGTGTAACTTAATATAAGTTGATCTATATATAGTAGAAATTATGTGTTATAATATATAGTATAGTTAAAGTGTTATATATATTATATTATAATATATATATATTATATAATATATATATATAGTATATAATATATATATATATATATGTGTGTGTGTGTTGTGTGTGTGTGTGTGTGTGTGTGGAGGGGGCGTTTGTGAATGGTTCATGTGTGTGTATGTATTTGTTAATCGCACATACTAGGTCTGTGACCGCTGAAAATTCAGGTGAAGTCTAAGTGAAGGGAAATTATGACTTCGAACCTCGTACTACTTTATAACTTCAGTGACCCAATGTGAGAACAATTTAAACTATGGATATCATGAATGCCTATAAGCTTTTAGAGCTCGACTGACGTAGAGATTATCTAAATTTTTGGAATTGTTTTCTTTATAGTTAAAGATTTATTATTATTATTATTATTATTATTATTATTATTATTATTATTATTATTATTATTATTATTATATTATTATTATTATTATTATTATTATTATTATTATTATTATTATTATTATTATTATTATTATTATTATTATTATTATTATTATTATTATTATTATTATTATTATTATTATTATTATCTGAAAGAAGAGGAGTAACTAAAACAAACTTTTTAAAAGCGAGTTTTATTTACCTTGGAAATGTTGAAGGAAGATTAATGGAAAAATTAACGCCATTGTGCCATGCGTAAGCAATTATCAAGAAAAATGTTTTCACTCCGAGACAATTGGAAATAAATCGCTCCACTCGTTTCTCTCTTTGCAAACGAAATCTTTCCCTGAACGAACACACTAACATCAACGCAAAAGATTTTGGAATTCAAGCCATGGGATCTGCATTTATTAGGTTTTTTTTTTTTTTTTTTTTTTTTTTCTTTTTCTTTTTTTTTTTTTTTAATTGGTTTACCATAATCAAATGGGTGATTTACCACCCGATCCCAACTCCTTCCCCCCAAAAAATGTCAAAATAAAATTTGCAAATTACATATTTGACTTTTAAATAATATGAAATTTATCATTAAAAAAATATATTTGAAAAAAAAAAAAGAGAACAAAACGAAATCTTGAAAGTCACAAGAACAAAATAAATAAATAAATAAATAAATAAATAAATAAATAAATAAATAAATAAATAAATAAATAAATAACAAAAACAAGAAAATGTAAATAATTATAATTTCAAAACGTAACTTGGAAATAGGAAAGAACATTGCAAAATAAAATAATCAAAGATGCTGATATATATATATATATATATATATATATATATATATAAAGTATATATATATATATATATATATAAATATATATATATATATATATATATATATATATATATATATATATATATATATATATATATATATATATATATAAATATATATATATATATATATATATATATATATATATATATATATATATATATATATATATATATAGATATATATGTGATATATATATATATATATATATATATATATATATATAGCCTTTCGAGTTCATTCTACCTTACAACTAGTCATAAAACTAACATGACAAAAAAACATTTAGAATCTGCGTCTGAGGCAACTCTTTCATCACTCTCTCATTCAATAAATTATGGAAACTAAACTTCACCCATCCTGCTTCACACTTTCTTCATATTTTCATTTACTAATTAAACTAACAGTAAAAATTGAAACAATCTTCAGATCTTTGCCATGCAGCTTTTTTTGCCTACTAAACACTTCATATGAATTTTTTTTTACCTCTTATCTCCAATAATCTAGAGTCTGGTTATGTTTTGTGAGTCAGTTTTTCAATAACAAGAACAATGTAATACCCACACCCACACATCATCAATAACACATATATATATATATATATATATATATATATATATATATATATATATATATATATATATATATATATAATAGTTATATATATATATATATATATATATATATACATATATTTATATATATATATATATATATATATATATATATATATATATATATATATATATATATATATAGTTATATATATATATATATATATATATATTATATATATATACATATATATATATATATATATATATATATATATATATATATATATATATATATATATATAGTATATATATATATATAAAGAGTTATATATATATATATATATATTATATATTACATTGTTATATATATATATAAAGATATATATAAAGATATATATATATATATATATATATATATATATATATATATATATATATATATATATATATATATACATACATATATAAGTATAGGGTATAAGGTATAAGTTCTATATTTATCTATAATAAGACATCATCAATCAGTCATAATGCATCAAGATAATGTGCTAACATATATAAGAGAAAGAAGTTATATATATATATATATATATATGATATATATATATATATATATATATATATAATATATGTATATATATATATATTATATAGATATATATATATGATATATAAATTTTAAGGAATAAAATGCTCCAGAGCATAATTATGTATTTTTAAGCTTTAAATGAAAACTGAGTGGAAGAGCTCCTCTTTTTTAAATCACAAAAAAAAAAAAAATAATAATTAAAAAAATTGTAGCAAATTAAATAGTTAATAATTCTCTCTAATAAAATCTTTTCCAATTTTTCAAATTGTTAATATTTAATGTATAATTGTTATCTGATTACTTAAATTAATTTTGCATTCCTGATAAATCCAATTGATCTTTCGTTGTATCCCTTAAAATTTTCCTTTAATTTATTATAAGACAAAAACAAATTTAACCTGTACCTCTCTTATGCACTTAATTTGCTTTATCATACCAGGAACAACAACCTTGAACTAATTTTTTTTTGAAAAAGACATATCATTATTAATATTAATGACACCATGAAGATAATCGTAATTTAAGAATTAGTAATTCATTTTAAATATTTGTTGAAATATCATTTGTATTCACTGTCCTTCTGTGTGGCTGTCCATCTCAATGTCTCTCTGCCTTTCCTCTTTATCTTTCCGTCTGTCTGTTAATCTATCTGACTACTTTCATCTGCCTCTATGTGTGTGAATGTTTATTTAATTGTTTATCTGACTATCTGCCTCTCTGACTCTCTGACTCTCTGCCTGTCTGTCTGTATGTATATTTTTTTCATCAGTTTTTAATCAGTCAGTCAGTCAGTCGGTATTATACCTGGGCCTGTCTGTGTGTCTTTAGTCTTCTTTTCAGCCCATCGGATTATTTTTGCCAGTTTTTCTGCCTCTCTATGAGTCCGTCTGTCTGTCTGTTTGTTTGTCTGTCTCTGTCTGCCTTTCTGTCTGTCCATCTGACTTTCTCTCTGTGCGTTCTTCTGCAAACTTTGTTAGCCTTTTCGCCAGTCACATTAGTCAGTCAATCTGTTTGTCTCATTTTCCGTCCGTCTGTCTGTCTTTTAGTCAGTCATTCTGTCTGTCTGTCTCCCTTTCCGCCCGTCTGTGTCTTTTCGTCATTCAGTCAACGAGTGAGTCTTTCTGTCTATCTGTTCTTTCGTATTTCTGTTTGTCTGTAAGACAGTCAATCAGTCAGTCAATCTTTCTGTCTGTTTATCTGTCCATTACACATAGTAACACAAATTTTTGGTTTATCTTTATTTTTTTATATTTTTATGGTGATGCAGTCTAGTTCGTTAATCATTACTTTGCGTATCATCGATAGAGATATTTTGTACCTTCCGTTATTTTCTGATAAATATATTTTAAGGTTTATCTTTAAATATTATTGATGTAATTGGAGAGTAAAATGTAAAAAGGACACTTCCATTATGACCATGTAAATGATTTGATGATAATACTATTCTTGAAATTTATCTTTTCAGAGTAGAGACCATATATAGTCTCCCATCATGGCAGAATCTAATCGCCCTTGGTATCTTCTTTCTGATAAAATCTCTCGCCACGCTCCTCTCCGATGTCACCTAAATTTTCGGGGAATGAACCTAGGTGTGAATTCAAGAAATGTACCTTTAGGGACATACGACAACCCAGTTCCTTGAAGCTTTCAATAAGCTTTGCTACCAGTTGTTTGTAGTTAGGATCTTTGTGATTTCCTTTGAATCCACGAACTACACCATCGAATCGCACACCAAGCTACTCTTTCAACATTAGCTATCGTTCTTTCAAGTTTCACCGACTTCAACATTGCGTTTTTTTGGGGTCAAACAACTATTGCACCCTTAATCTTAGCATCAGATAGTTTGGGAAACACAAGACGCATTTCCTGAAATGCTTCTTCTCCATGATTTAAAACTTTCACAAATAGTTTTACCAATTCAAGTTTAATATGAAGTGGAGGTAATTTTACTGTCTTAAGAAACACATTTAATCCTACGCAGCTGCAGTTCATTTCGTGGTGGTCACTGGATTCTTTCTATGATGTTCATCACCAGCTCTCATATCCCATAGACAAAGGAAACACGAACATTTTGCTTATCCCCATTCCAAAACAAGCAAGAAGGCAAGCATATTCAATTCACCACAAATATCCCACTGGAAATCAGCACAGCGTATTTCACAGTTCTTTAACATTATCGTGGGTTTCTTTTACCTGTACGGAGTGTGCAGGAGGCAAAAATGGTTATCGATTTCCATTGTGAAGTAACACTCCTTTGATATTTCATGTTGAGGTGTCTATGAACAGCCGCCATTTTGAGGATTATGATTCAGTCCAACAACAGAATACAAACCATTCACGTCTTTTCAAAACACAGTCTGCCACTAACATGATAGTATAGTAGATTTAAAACTCCTCATGTCGTTTCCGGTACACAGTGCCTTGCAGTCCTCCCTCAGTAGATTATATTCCTTCAGTCTTGATGTTGACAGTTCAGACCCTGACTTTATGAGATTTGAATTACTGATAAAATTTAATTAATTCTGCCTTGGAAAGTGACGCTCCGAAATCGTTCTTGGTAAGAAAGATTCTTCCATTTCTTCGATACTACTACCTGTTGACTCTTCAGATGAGATATCCATTTCATCTTCTGTCTACAAAGGGGAAGGTAAATTCACGCACTAAAGACTTGATTGACATTAGTATAGCATGCATTTTTAGGAACATTAATATGTTAAAACGAATTTACCAATCATATAAAAAAAGTAATGCGGTTAGACAATTAGAGAAGAAAATTACTTACATATTCTAGTGGCTGAGTTACTCGTAAGCTGCCATCATGTAGGACAGGTGGTATAGATGGTGGTATGTCTGAGTGCATTATAGCTCATTTTCATTTACCCTTTCTGTACTTTGTAATATCAATCATACAAAAATAGTAGTCATCATGCTGGTTTTTCGGCTCTTTTCATAGTCTTGGAATAGCAAAAGGCACAGCTCTTCCAGCACCTCGTAGGCATACTTTTAGAATAGATCGGCAGCTTCGATATGTCACTTGAAGTGCCCATGACTTGTCCTGGTCACCTATGGGCATTCCCAAATAAAGTGTACTCTATGCAGAATTTGACACTCGCCACAATTTTATAGAATGCTTGCTTTTGGCCAATATAGTAACCACAAGCATAACAAAAGGCATCTAGGAAATTTTTACATACTCTAGTAGCCATCATAAAATGTTCCCAATATATTTATTAATGAGTTATCTGTCTGAAAAAAAGGAAATATACAACAATAAATACTAATACAATATATACTAATAATTACAATATATACTTATGAATATCGATGTATTTCTGTAACCGTCGATAATACAGAAAACTGATTACATTTTTTTGAAATCAATCATGTTTTACATGATTGTAGAAACAAATGATTATTACCTTTAATTAATTGGGTTTTCTTTATTAGTCTCTCTCTCTCTCTCTCTCTCTCTCTCTCTCTCTCTCTCTCTCTCTCTCTCTCTCTCTCTCTCTCTCTCTCTCTCTCTCTCTCTCTCTCTCTCTCTCTCTCTCTCTTCTCTCTCTCTCTCTCTCTCTCTCTCTCTCTCTTCTCTCTCTCTCTCTCTCTCTCTCTCTCTCTCTCTCTCTCTCTCTCTCTCTCTCTCAAAAATTCGCAACTGACTGACAATACATTCATTTAATTCTAAAAATTAATTTCTTTCAGTTTTTTTTTTTATTAATTTTTATCAAAATTAATAAATTGAGAAAGAATTATGTTATTAGTTTCCTTTGGTATAAGATTTTGCATTTAAATATGAAGGCTACATTAAATTAAATTTAACAAAGTAAATTGGCTTTGTTTTGAAGGTTTTCTTCAGTTTTATTTATTTTGTAATTATGTTTTTTTAGATTTCTTTTTATGAAAGTTTTTTTTATTAATATTTAAATGTGAGTACTCTGCGTATACATACGGAAACAGGCATAGCAGAGAGTATATAGTAGTATATATGGAAATATGTTATATATATATATATATATATATATATATATATATATATATATATATATATATATATATATATATATATATTCTCAACTTTCAAGATGCAGCCTGTTAGGAAGGCTCTGTCAGGGTGCTACATCAAATTTAATCCACTCATCTCTCATCGACCGTCCGACCTCTTCCAATTCCTCTTCCAGCGTCCTATGCCGTCGTTGCAGAGCTTTACTCACCTTATCTTCCATCGCCTTTCTGTCTTCCTGAAGGTCGTCTTCCTTCTCCACTCCTAACATCTATATCAGTCTTTTCCTCCTCCATCCTTTTTCACGTGCCCAAACCATCTCAACTGATTTCTTCCTCCACTCATTCTAGAGCCGACATCCCAATCTGTTCTACCCTACCTGCTCGCTACTCATTCTATCTTCAACCTCACACCTCTAATAATTTTAGCATTCATTTCCGCCGCCTTCTTTTCTTGTTCCTTCTACTGTGTTCATCGCCCACCACTCTGAACCAAATAGTAGGATCGTATCTCAGTTCGGTCCTATACATCACTACTCACTTTTGTAGGTATTCTCTTCAGCAGCGGATATAACATTCCTACTTTTATGGAGAACTTTCTCACCCTCTCCACCAGCTCTCGTCATCTTGTCTCCCAGGTTCTTTGAACACAACTCCGGGCATTAACTTCTGTTCACTTGTTTAAGCCTGACACACCTGGTTTAGCTCTACCTCTTCACTCTCTCTGGCTATCATCATCCCCACCATTTTCTCTCTCTATTTATCCTCATTCCCCACGTACCAACACCTCATTCCACTATTCACAGCATCCTGCAAGTCTTCTTAACCATGATGTAATCCCACCCGCGTCATCCACATACACCAGTGTGTGTTCATTTATTCTTCCTTGTACAAATCCTTTTAGGCAGCTATCCAAGTTTATATATAATATATCACTACTATCCTGCCTCTCTTACAAATTATACTCTCACTATAGTTTATTACTATTCACTCATATCTCTCTACTATCTCACTCATTATCCTATCCTACATCGTCTCGATTCCTAATCATATCTCTCCTCTATAATCTCTTCTCTCTCTACTTTCATAGTGATATAAGTCGCTATATCTATGGAAGGGGTACTTTCAGTATATAGTATATCATAGTTCTAAATCAATAATTCTATATAATATCATCAATATATATTTTTTTTCTGATAAAATATATGTATTTTTATTTTTTAATTATATATATATATCTTTAATAGCTCCACCTAAATGGTTAAAAAGTAATTAAACACATGTATGTAGTGTACCTACTCATAACGCCTCTCCATAAATTATATAAATTAATTAATCATATATTCACAAAAAAAAATATTGGGGTTTTAAAATATATTATCATTTTTAAGGTAACCTAACTCACTATATAAGTATTTTAAGGTAATTATGATAGTTTTGTATAAATATACTACACATATATAAAAATCTATATAGTCTAACTTATATAACAATACTTTATACATTTACTATACTCATGTATTTTTTGGAATGTGAAAAGATAATTAGATTAAGCTATATAAAATAAATATAATGATTGTATGCATAAAAATATTGCTAAATAATGTACTAATTATGTTTTTATAACAACTATTTATTGACCTAACTTTAGCATTTATATAGGAATTATACAAAAACATCTAATTGATTTTAAAAAAAATTTATTAGTATAATAATCTGTTGAACTCTCATTAAACTCAAAGAAAGTAATATATAACATTAAGTGTAAAAAATCTCGTTATTACATAAAAAGATATAATTAACTTATGAGAAAATTCTTAGCGTATGGTGGTTAAACCCAGTCACCCCGTCTCTAAAGCACGCACATATTGTTTATGTAGCAGTTGCACTTTTCTGCATATTTGACTATATACCTAATGTTTTATATAATAATTTTTGGTTGCACGCATAATAAAAAAGAAACTTCTAACTTGTGTTGCTTGAGGAAATTTTTTTTATTATTACTAAATATGATTTTATATTTTTTATATATTTTTTTTTGTAGTGATAATATTAAGGCTTTTTGAAATAGTTTTATTAACACCAAAATAGTGTTTAATAATGTGTGGTTGGAATATTTCCGATGCGAGAGGTGACAGGCAGCAGTTGGGGAGACTTCCCTGACTCACACATGATGAGAATGTGCCACCGGAATCCAAACGTACTTCTTATTGATACTACGAGGTATCTACGCTTGGTGAAAGCTGTCAAATAGAAAATATTTAACAAAACATAACACACGCAGTCACAAATTTGAGTTATTACATAATAAATAAAAATCCACTCTATGTTCATCGTGTATAATAATAATTGATAATAGTTCTAGAGTTATAACGCTCAAAATTATTGGTGCATATAATTTTAGCTAACCGTCATGAAGCTTTCTCAGAAAACGAGGTTTGTATTTCTTTTTCCTTACAAAAATAATAATTGAAAACATTCAGAGTAAAAATACTTTAAATGCTTTACAAGGTGCACATGAGATGTAAGAGATGTATATGTGCTATATAAAGAACGATTTTATTATTTAAAAGGGAACAATTAGTGGAAAAAAAGTTAATCCATACTGGCCATAGTACCAGCCAAAAGTTTCAAAATAAGTGGCAAATGAAAATCAAGTGACTTATCTTATATGAAGATCCAATTATCATTTGAATAGACTCGAGAAAGTCCAATTTTCGAACTTACAAGGGTGGATCAAGATCCCTACCTACCTAAAAAAATATGTCTATATTCAACTTATAATAAATATTAAAATAATCACAATTAACTCATACTAAAACACATGATATATATATAAATATATATATATTTATTTAATAAATCATTAATTTTATATATTATAATACTATATATATCATATATATTAATATTATATATTAATATTATTATATTATTAAAATATTATATATAATATTAATTAATTTAATATATATTAGTATATAATATATATATAATATATAATATATATAATAGTATTATATATAATATAATAATATATATATTATATTAATAATATAATAATATTATAATATATATATTATATATATATACGTAGGTATATATATATATATATTTATATATATAATAATATTCATATATATAATATATAATATATATATTAATATATTATTACAATATATAACATTTCGTAATAGTGTGCAGAAGGTGTATGTATAATTAGCGTCGCTCTCCCAGAGTCAATGTATATATATAGTAAATTTATCTAATAGGAAAATATTTCTTTGAGCATATCCATACATCATTAAATGTATAATATATATATACCCTCACACCTAGAAGTTCACAGACAGTGTTTCCACTTAAAGTATTTTATTAATAAGGTTAATATTAAGGAGTTGATTGAGCCATAGTATTATTTTACGTGCCTAGGGTGACTATACTATATATATATCACAAATGATTTAGTACCTATAATACCCTAGCCCCCTTATTTCTAATGCTACAATTTCCTTATGATAATAAGTGTAATAAAGTTATATATCGTTACTGTACTAACGTAGTGAAAATATATACTACTATACTACCTATATATATACAATATAGTAGTAGTATCTGAGAATCAGATATATATATAATCGCTACTGCTGTGAAATTTGAATATTCCCAATTGGATTATAATGATGGAATATCTATCACTAATTAGTTATTTAAATATTATATAATGAATATTAAGCACCCCTACCCCCCCTCACTATTTCTAATATGCATATATATACGCTATGTAACGTATTTTTTTATTTCTGGAGCTACAGCGCCGAATTTTGGTGTTGGCTAGTATTGATATTATTGTTGTCTTACAATTCTCTCTCATGTTTTTTATGCTCACTATTATATATATATAATAAGTACGGGTTGTTTTACAAAACTTATTGAGGTATTTAGAACGCATATATCATAGACTACACGTATTTACGTGGCAGCTTAACTCACCTTCGTATCTATTATATTTGCAGTGAGTAAGGAGGTGTAGAGGGGTGTGTTATTAAATATCTCACTTATTCAATATAGTAATGAGTGATAGAGAGAGTTAAACGAATTGCAAAATCTATATTCTAATATGATATGAGTTTATATAGTAGGAGAAGGGTGAAGGGGGTTATATTCATAGTTATACAGCATATATTTATACCTCTTGAGATACAACTCAAATTACCATAATATTATAACATCATCATCTCAAATCAAGAAAAACCTATATTACAAAATTATAAATTATTTATTTTTATATGTTAAATTCTCAAAACTTCTCAAAGTTTTTACTTGTTATTTATACTTAATTTATATTATCTATATATAATTTTTTATCATTTTATTAATTGCATTATAAAAATTGAGTAAACGCAAAGAACTATATATGATGACATATATTGTCACTTATATATATATATATACTAATAGGTACGGATGGATTTGGTAGTGGGTTTTTTATGTTACATTTGGTTTTATATTGTTTGCAGTTATTCAGGTGAGGGTAGGTAGGTATTCGGTTTATTATATATCTTATTACATTTAATTAAAAAGTATTTTAAAATCAAAACAAAATACTTTAAAACAGGGTTTTTTAAGCATTAAACCCACTGATAATTAATATATTATATATAATATATAAATAAAAATTTTTTAATATAAGATACTGGATATGTAAATATATATATTTTAAATAGTTTTATATAAGGCAAAAAATTAACCTGAGAATGAGTGGTATTTATTTTATATATGGTAAACTAAGCAACTATATTATATATATATATAATTAATAATATTAATTAATATATAATTATATATTAATATATACTATAATATATATATAATATATATATATATATATATATATATTATTATATATATTAATATATATATATATTAATTATATATAATATATATTATATATTATATATATATATAAATATAATTTATGGTCTAAATAAGTGTAATAATACTGTGACTCAATCTTCTCTATATTACTGACTATCATTTATTTTTATACATGGGACACTATATATCAAGCGGTCTGCATCAACATATGGTTTAGAAAGAGAATAATGAATCGAACATAATAATAATATCTTAGTAAAATAATTATACCTATTCGAAACTATATGTAGGAATGTACAATGGATATTTGATATTACTTAAGACAACTATTAGACGAAAGAAAGCTAATAAAATAGAATATGAATTAATAAGATGAAAGATAAAATCACACGATCACGGAAGAAATCTATAGCATAAAAATATTGTAAGTTATCATGGTAGTGAAATCAAATACTTAAGTAAGAGTACATTGATAGAGGGAATCATCAATACAAATCAAATACATATATTTATTCGAATACGTAAGATTGAGATATAATATAATATCTATCTGAGGAAATCCAATAGGAGAAACTAGTACTAAATTGAATGATACGCTTGTTCTATTGTTTTTTATTATGAAAGATGATTTGTGAGTTCTTTATCTTTTTTTTTTATGTTATTTTAGTAGAATTGTTAATTAGGAATTCATATTGCTGTTAACTCTGAATAGATTAGTTTAGTATTTATTGTTATGTTTACTTGGAGACTCAGATATATTTAGAAGATGTTATAAATGTTAATGTTATAAATGTTAATATATTAGCAAAGTTATTTAGTTTATTTATGTCTTTATAATAATATGATATAAGTATATCACTGAAATATTATCCAGATTTACTAATATGAAGACGCCGGCATCTCAACTGAGCTCACATAGCCTTCACGCTTATAACTCACCTTATAACATTAACCAATGCACCTAGGGGCCCATGTGTATAGTCTAACATGGTAACTATAACAATTAACTCCTTGAGTCAAGATTATCACTCGGCGAGTCTTAACTGTGTTGATATATTTATTAGTCACTAACAATATAATAATATTAATATGAGTGAAATCATGTAATACATATACTGTGATCAGTATAAATAATAGCTTAGTAGAAAGTATTATTATAAATATTATGAAAGATATATCAAATATAATTTTATTTAAACTTTTTTTATTATTTTATTTATTTTATTATTAATATACTTATCTTTTGCTTCATTAAATATATTTATCAAATACAATTCCATGTATATATTATATATGTTATATTAATAGGAAAATGTTAGAAAATAGAATAAAATGTTTCACCTGGTGAAATCGCCTTTAGGATGTAAAAAAAGTTTAGATTTATTAGATGTTTTCTCTTGAAGCTCCGAGAGAATCACATATTGAAAACGGTAACTCTTATACACAATGATTGAGTAAAATAATTTATACCATTGAAATAATTTTATGACATACAGAGTATTAAATCGAGCTCGCGCACCTCTAATTATTTCATACTTGAAACCACACTAATCTATTATTAAATAGCCTAATAATGGTTTATCATTAGTACTATACATATAAATTTTAATTAACAAATCTTACTTTTCTATACTACATGGTGTTGAGTCTAATAAACTAATACTATTCCTATTCACTATTATGGATTTGCTGCTGCTTTTATTCAATATAGTTACCTACCAACTCATAAACCTATAATTTTGTCACATAATAAATAATATGAATGATCCAATGTTCCCATCTTCCAACTTCTCTAAGATTTATTAATAGCGTACCAGAATCTATTTGTGGAAATGGGGGATGGGTGGGTAAGGGTGAAACTTTATTTTTTCAAACACACACATTTAAATACATTCTCTCTATAACACAACTCACTATTTTATGTATTTAATACTTATGGAGATCTTGTTATGAATAAATATAAGTATGTACTATATCTGACATCATGTGACTTTTAATATGTACTACAAAACATTACACAATGGTAAAACTCATTATACGCATTTATATATACTCTTTTACTATCTATATACTATTGCACTTACCTATATATACCATAAGACACCAGTTAATATATTACCATTTACTCAATTTGATCACTATATCCATCAATTGTCACATAAACACATCCACTATATCATGCAGCCTCCACACAGCAGCTCCTACTTACGAATGCTTTGACACAATCATAACCCTCTTTGTTAGATATCATATCCAGAAAGTTAACTATTTACACTCTCACTACTTTATCCAAATATTAACTACTATATCATGCTCTAAAAGTTAACGAAATTGTAAATATTATTTTATACAGACTTACTCAAACTCAGATCAAAGAAATATATAATATATATATATACATATATACTGTTATATAATTACTTATAACATTTATTAATTAATGAATTAATTATCATTATAAATATATTCAGCACTACTCACAATATAATCACTCACTGACCAAACTCGACGGCATAATTACTATGTACCACAGATCACTCATTAGAATCACAAATTCTCATTCCTTCTTTATCCCCCCCCCACTTATACCATTTACCTTATTTGATATAACTTTGTGAGATTATTATATATAATATACTAGTATTTCTTGAAAATGCTATATATACTAATATAATATATATAATATAAACTAGTATACAATAATTGGTATTACAGTACATTTATTTTGTATACTCATTTAACAGTCTTATATATATATATCAATATTGCCTAATGACAGTTGATAATAAAAGTAATTTGTTCGTTTTCTAAATTCTGTCACATTAATATATATCTATCTTACCCAACATTCTACAATATTATATAATATTTAATTAATATTAATATATATATATATATAATATTAATTATATAATATATATATATTATATATATTATATATATATATATTATATATATATATATATATATAATATATATTATATATATATATTAATATATATAATATTTATAGATATTATCATATATTATTAATATATCTATATAATTATATCAATTTTCAGAAAGTAGCCAATAGCTTTTATCTAAAATTAATTATCATATTTATAAATAGTTTTTCCAATTCTGACCTCGAAAAATTTTAATCAAATTTCATGATTATCATAATAATATATATTTATTTCTATCTCTCTTAATAATAATAGAAATATAGTGTAGCTTTCAAAAATATGTATATATATGTTAATTCACTATTATTAATATTTATGGATAAAAAAAGTTAATTCCTATTCAATTCTAATTACTCAATCTCTATACTTATTAGTAAAAGGAGGAAAAACAAATTTAGATTGATACTATTAATTATTGCATAATAATCAGAAGATATATAAATTAATAATATATATACAATTAAAATAGAGGGTATGGAGTAGTCAATGGATTTAATCTTATATAGGGGTGATTTAGGTAGTTAAAGTACTAAAATATAATTTTTTTCTTTACTATATATAAAACTTTTATTATCTAATTATCGTATTTATTTTTCTATTTAAAGTGTCTAAATGCCCATAGTAATAATGAATAATTTTAAAATGAAGTTTACAAGCTAGATAGTTACGATACGAGCTTATATATATATAAAAAGGGATAAAAAAAATATATGATATTTGTTAAATATTAGGAGCTATAATACTATATTAATATACAATCATTTATATAATATAAAATAGGTGTCAAGCAAATAGCGGTTAGAAAGTGATAAAACTATACTTATATTATGCTTTACTCATTATACAAATATTATTGATATAGGCTTATTGAACTTTTAGTCAATCTTATAATATATAATATATATATATATATATATAGTATAATATATATTTATTATATATATATATATATATATTATTATATATATATATATATATAATTTATATATATAATATAATTAATATATATATATATATATATATATTTAATATATTAAATATATATTATATAATATATTATATACTATATGTATATTATATATTAATATATAATAATATTATATATATTTATATATATATATATATATAATATTATTATTAATTATATATAATATATATATATTAATATTAATTTATATTAATCTTATATATATATATATATTATATATATCTGACCTCAATGAGTCACCCACCTTATTGAGGGTCACACATATGAGCTCATACCATGGTAAAATCAGGCTGCCGCCAACTGGAGTATTACCTACAGGACGAGATAGGAGTAAAGATACAGCAAGAAGTCGGGCGTGGAGTAGGGTATACGTATTATTGAGAGCAGAGCAACTATACTCACTCACCAAGAAGGAGGTGTCATTCATATTGTCTTTTGGAATTGTGACATCATGGTGCATTATAAAGTGGGTATATATATGAGGTATGAGTTGATCGATTTAGTACTGTATTGAATTCAATATATTTATTAATTGCATAGTATTGGGAGGTGTATGATACTCGATCTGCTCCGGTAACGAGGTATCTGAGATTGGCGCTTATTCTGGACAGAGATTATCTTATCTTTTTTATAGGAGAAAGTTTAGTGAGGGATAGGGGTGTTGATTGTATAATTTTGTTATTTTGTTAGAGGATATGATTGATATGAGGTTGGATTAGACATTGATTATAATATGTATAATAATATATAATATAATGTGCATATCTATAGATCACTTAATATATACGGGAGGCAGGAGGGTATATTAAATAGTTTGTAAGTGTTGTATTATATAAATTGCGCTGGTGAATAGTATATATAGGAGGGAGATATATAAAGTACCTTATTGGAGAGTACACGAGGGGGGTTTGGAGAGAATTTGGTTATGACAAATGGTGTGGGAGTATGGATATTACTAGATATTATTCTGTATAGATGAGAGTCCCACCTCACTCTCAGAGGTGTGTGAGATGAGGGAGGATGGAAAATTTTAGTTCACGTGTAAGCTGTTGATTGATGAGTTGGTTTTATGCTCAGCCTGTTATATTCTAGAGAGCTGTATTTATGATGAGAAGTATTTGATATAATTATATTACTATTTGAGATTATGGATTTTGAAGAGTGCTGAGAACATGCTGGTTGAGGCCTAGTATTAGATTATGTTTTCAGAGTTAGATTTATATTATAGTTAGTGATAAGTTATGTATGTGTTTCCCTTAGTTACGCTAGATAAGTTAGTGTATGATAAAGGTTCGGAGGGTTGTTTAGTTTTCGTTGGGTTGAGGAAGTAATTTGGTATCCGATGGGGAGGTGAGTGGATGTGAAGAAACGTCATGCGAGTTGTCATATAATATAAGTATAAGTATATCTCTAAATATTTGGGTGGTTTATTTGTTTATATAGGAAGGAGTAGTTGTTGATATTCAGTATAGGATGATTAATTAATATATATAGGTCATATGGATATGAGGAAGTGAATTATATATTGGTTAGACGGTCAGTAAGTAATAATTAGTTGTTGCAATGGAGGATTTATGTATCATAATGGTGGGAGACTCGAGAGATTTCCTGCAATTTTCTCTTTGTTCTGAGATATATTTTGTATTCATGACAGTACCATTTAGTACATTATATTATAGTATTTAGTTCATATTATATTTTTTACTTGTAGTTGTTTTATTATTACTTACAGGTGATATTTATGTTGTGGTTTTATTGTTGTATATGTGCTTCTCATTGATGTTGTTGGTTTTGCACACTATAAGATTTGAGACTTGTTGTCTTGTGTGTTATTTTCATTTAGGAATAAAGTTTTTTAAGGTGGTTATAAAGGCTGAGGATATAAGTCTTTCTCGGCTCACAACATAAATGATTGAAATAAACAGAAAATTTTGAGCTGACAAATGAGGGATTATCTTATTTACATTTCTATTAATTAATAAGTCCAACATTATTGATTAATGAGAAGAGTAGTGTTATGATTATGTTTATTTATATTAGTGATATAAAGTTATACTTTTGGAAAACGGTTGGTGAGGAAATGGAGAGCCATTTATCTTTGTCACATATATTTATTTCCATAATGGAGGTGGCGTATAGTAGAAGTTGAGAGGATATTTTATTGATAATAAGGATGTGTATGTATGAGGGTACGGAGTGTTGAATGTCACTTATTAGTTTAAAGTATCTAATATTGCGGTTGAGTAATAGATCTGTGGGAAGGGAATTGGTTGAAGCCATTAATAAGATTGTTGTGTAGATAGGCTGTTAGTGTAATGAGTATATAGAAGAGTGGTTGCCTTTTGAGAATCTACGGGTTAGTTGGAGAAATCTGGGAGAGTAATGGTGTGGATTATTTTGTTAGTATTAACATATTTATGTCTATGGATCAAGTTTTACACTAATGTGAGATACAAGCAGAGTATAATTGGAGGCGTAAGAGGTAAGGGGGAGTTAGGGATTCATTATATATTTATTTGGTTGAGTATTATAACGTGAGGAATTATGTAATGCTTTGTTATTTCTCAAGATTGGGGTGAGATATATGGTATTAGTTTAATAGTTGCCATAATAAATTATATGTACAATACAACAATTATTATTGTTCATATAGAGAGTATTTGCATTTAATACATATACATCACTTCACAAAAAATTAAATATTGATTGACTAAGGTTATGGTAATATTTAGAGAATGGACACCTGTATTGCTATAGTTGAATTTTTTGTAGGTGATTTTTATACTATGGTATCGAAATAATCATGTTGGTATTTTAGTGAGAATATGTGTGGTGGTGAGTAGTAGTTGAGTCTAGTTCGGAGTTTTATTACTAGTATTAAGTTTTAGTTTTTTATATTATTATATTTCCTATTTTCCTATATAGAGGGATGAGGTTTGGTTTTCCGAGAGACGAGAATGTTATTCATATAATTAATTTAATGAAGTTATAGCAAGACTGTCTATGATTGATTGTTTATATATGTGAGGAGGGAAGGGAATTATTATTGGGTTAAATGACTGGGGAGATATCGTGGGATTGAGTATGAGGGGGCTGTTTTGAAGATGAGTTGTTTAATTATTTTTGATGACTTCTCAAGGTATATATTTTTATATTGTCTATTATATATAGGTGCAGCTTAAATATGATATAGTAAGTATATTCTAAAAACTTGTTATGGCAATTGAGTTGTGTAGGTTAATGAAGGTTGGAGATTTTTTATGTGTTTAGTATTGCGAAATTATGTTAGCAAATATAATGTTGTAGGTTTTAGTTATGTGAGAATTGAGTTTCGAGAGTAGTGAGGAATGTTTCTTGTCTATATAATTAAGTATCTCAGTACTGATATCTCGGAGGTTATACAGTGATTATTTAGGTAGTTTAATATGATTTTCTGTAGGTCTTTGGTATAATGGAGGTTTGCTGAATTAAATGAATTTGAGTTTATTAGTTATACAGTGAATGTAATGGAGGTGTGCCAGGGATTATGTAATTCAGAGGATTTGGAGTGAGAAATTGGGTTTTTATATGGGTTCATATATGTGATAGTGAATGAGGCCAATTTGCTTTTTTATGTAAGTTAGTCGTGCGGTAATTAAGTCTTATTTTTGAGGAGATGGATTGATGGGGGGTAGTTTATGAGAGTAATAATAGATTTGGGTGAGTGTTAAAACCCTATATAGTCAAACCGCATATAAAGGTAGAACTAGTTATATATTTCACTAGACTCTGGTGTCATAGATCGATTCCGAAATTATGGAACGGAGAATAGCACAGCACTGATATAGTAGTCAAACTTCTCTTGAATCGATGATCGATGATTGCAGTTATACAGAAGGACACTCGAATCACTGAAATAAATGTATTATATTAAAAAGTAGTGCTTATGATAATGCTTCTTGTTATTAGAAGTTTAGCCCCTACCCGCCCATATAATACCTACACTTTATTCTATAGCCTATTATTCTTATACTACGAATATTCCTTAATATACATCACGTCAATACGATAATATAATACTACAATATAATTATATAGGTATCTATTTACCTCTATGTTAAGGTTATATCAGGGAGAATATCTGAGAATTTAGTTGTAATATTCTAGTATATAATAATGTGCTAAGTAGATGCTTACTTGAGTATATTATGAAGTTTAGCCCCCCGCCCCCTTTTCTAGCATTTTCTATATATTATATACATATAGACAAATCAACTCATAGAATACAACTAATATCGGTGTATTTTAACTATGGTTTATTTATAAGGTTCGATGAATTATCGTATTGGTTAAATATTAGAATGTCTTAAGGTATATAATTACTCCTTATTCATACGTAAGTTTAATAGTCACCCCCCGCC
>JABUQX010092144.1:0-22952 GCA_015478945.1 Trachelipus rathkii | reverse complement strand
ATGTGCCTTACGAGAGTAGCTGTGCAGAGTTGTCTTAAAGGTAGGTTTGGCACATCGTGAGTGGAAAGATTCTCTCGAAGCAACTTTCTCCGCTACGTACCTTATAGATAGAAAAGAGATATAAAAAGCTACCACATCGCGCCGCAAAGATATAGAGGGTCAAGTGAACACACTAGAAAGAACGGACACAGTTATATAAGGGTTTCTTTTTTGCCTTATGAACTCGGACCCTATCCAAAGCCGGATCATACGTGCGAACTAAAAAAAGCTTAAAACAGAGATGAAGATAAAGAAAATGAAGCAAAAGGCAAAATAGACATTATATGTCAAAGCAAATAATAAGACTTTACCCAAACTCTACAGTAACTAACTGATCCTTAAGAGTAATTAACGAAATAGAAAAAATGAACCTTTAAAAGATATGATATGCAAAAACTATAAGAAAATGATATAGCCCCCCCAAGAATATGCAGACAATGGAAAGACACTGTCACCGGAAAGCATTCACATCCTTACCATACATTCAAGGAAAACGGGCGACGAATCTACATAGAGACTCATAGGCTTAAATTAACTGGATACCTCAAATCATTCAGGACATAAAAAAAAATACTGGAAAACATTAAAGAAAAAGAAACACAAAGCGAAGTGAAAAAAAAAAAGAAAAACATCCCAAAATTTAAACAAAAAAACAAAAACAAGCGTAAACAAAAGTAAGAAAGATTGAAAGAATATGGAAAGTACTACTTCAGGAAACCAAAAACAAAGAAACAGTCTCGCAAGAACTGACCCAAAGTAAACTTACATACTCACAGAACCAACCTCCCCACGCCACTTAAGACTATTTAGAATCAAAGGAATAACTCCGCACATACTTAGCAAACCGTTCGTGAATGTGAAGCACAGGCTGTTCTCGCTCAACAATGAAACCACATATTTTTTGTTACAATAGCATAAAATGGTAAAAAAAAACTGGAATGATAGAGAAAAAGGATGTTATTATATAATATATATGTCAGACTTAGAAGAGAACGAGATAAAACACGTTACAGAAAGAGATTATAGAAATGATAAGTTAAGAAATATAGTGATGATCTTTAAGTAGAGTTATAGTATTAGGAATTTATAAGTAGAGAAAATTTGTAATGTAAGTTCTTATTTGTGTTGAAGCAAATACACACATTAGCCAACACTAGAGTACCGGTTGATTTACAAGTAACGACCCACACACTCACGGAAATTACTTAATACACAAGTATCAATTATATAACTTATAGTAAGAGAACAGATTCGGAATATAATAGATATTAAGTACAGAAGAATAATATATAGGCACCTAAAATGTAACTTGAACTAGATTTACAATATATATGGCAATAGAGTACAAATTTATACTAAAAATATGAAGAATATATAAAATTGATATAAAAGATAGGTCGATATATCATATCAATTTTGGAGAGATAAATCTAAATAAGATAATCATGAGAATATCTTATACCTTTAGATTTCCTTTGCTTGAGTATAACTTTTAATCATATTATTACTGTATGATTAGTGTCACAACAATTATATATAAGGTTCAGATCCTAACAACATAGTGTCGAAAACTATTATGTTTAAAATAGTAGTGAGATGATCATTAATATAATAATAATAATCCCTAACCATTCAAATTATTATTATTATTCAATAAAAAGATTATGAATATTAAGTTAATCCGGTTTTCATGCCCTGTAAACACGAGAAAACCGCAAAAAAAATGTCTATAATTCCGTGAGCCCAGCACATTCCACATTTTAACATTTTAACACTCTAAAAAATTATATATAATTAAATAATAGGTTTCACCATAAGATTGTTAGCACTTATATATTACATAACCATTAATATGTAATTGGTTCATAAATAATATTAAAATAACTATATACATATAAAAATTAATATATGCAAATATAAATATTAATTAAATTATCTCTCGAAATAATAATATATTTAATATTTTATAATAATAAATATATTTA
This sequence comes from Trachelipus rathkii, assembly GCA_015478945.1. Taxonomy (NCBI): domain Eukaryota; kingdom Metazoa; phylum Arthropoda; class Malacostraca; order Isopoda; family Trachelipodidae; genus Trachelipus; species Trachelipus rathkii. The sequence goes on along the minus strand of JABUQX010092144.1, from coordinate 20,928 downwards.
TTATAATCACACATATATATATATAATGTGTTCTATACCATTCTTTTTCCGTAACCCGCTGATGGCCGCTCGATAATTTTGAAAACTTTATATATTTTGCATGCACGTTAATTTATCCTGAAAGTTCAAAACCCCACCAATTCGTTTTTTGATATTTTGACTCTAATTGTAACAGGGGAGCCAAAAATGTTACCACAAAATTCTGGAAGCAAAATTTACACTAATAGAGCTTATACATTTTAATCAGTATCTCCATATCGGTTATATTTCTTTCAATATACAAGCTCACAATTCTTCCTCACGAGAGTATCTGTTACGACTACTTAAGATTACATTTGGCCTTTCCTGTCCATTTTTTGGGAATTCATATATAATTCTCACCTATGAAAATACTTCTTTATCCAAAAATGGTAAAAATCGAAATAATTCCATTCGGAGGCTGTATTTAAAGAAGAAAATAATTGACGATATAACCAATTTTTTGATATACATACTAAATATGGTGTAACTTTAAATCTTTATTGAAGTTTAAATATTTTTAAAACAATTTACATGGGTGTCCAAAAAATCAATTTTTCGGAAAATCAGTAACTTTGAACCTTAATATCTTAATTCACACATTATACTACTCCCATAGATGTTCCTTCACCTGCAATATTGACTTTGGAATTTGCTTGTTTTAAGAAATACAGTCCATCAAAAAAATCCCAAAATACAAAAATTTTTCTTTTATTGTGTTATGATAGCTAATTATGATATTTGTATTATAGTTCAACCAATACACTAGACAAATGTAAATAGTTTCTGCGCATCAAGGAGAAATGAACAACATAATGTTTAAATAAAATAATTTTAACGGTTTGTCGCATGACCTGTAGCTTTTATTATATCTACTGTAAATGACAAAATTAATTCAATAACTTTTAAAAAGTTTATATAATTATATGAATATTATTATATTATATATATACATATATATATATATATATATATATGTATTTATATACTATATATATCCTAAAATAATATATAACCTATTTATATATATATTACCATATTTTCAAGCCTCATAACATGTATTGAACTCAGCAGAATTTCTTCCCAGTACAGATTGTTTAGCCCACAAAGAAAAGCCGACATTAATTCAGTTAGTTCAAAGCTTAAGATTTTGAAGGTGTTTGTGTCGCTCTTACCAGTATTGAAAATTCAAAAAATTATATACGGTCCTCTTTTATCTTGAAAGAAAAATGTTGTGTGTGCCTCAGTTTATGTATTATAATATATCATATATATATATATACATAATATTATACTAATATATATAGTCAATATTATATATATATAATTATATATATCTTACTATTATATATAAATATATAACTACCTTCTTTAGTTGCAATGGAGATGTATATTAATAGTATATATATTACACCGCGTAAAATCGGCGGAAATCAGTCAAATAATCGCCCGTTTTGTTATTTTTACATGAATCATGAAAAATTACAACTTGTAGTTTACATAATTGTGATACAATGTTTTTTTTAGGTACATTCTGTAAATACTAGCTCGAATAATGAAAATGCGTAAAGATTCTCAAAATGAATATTTTTCAAAATTTTTTGAAAAAATTCCATTTTCAAAAAATGAATTCGGGAAAAACCGGTCAGTGCCGTCGGAGGCGGAAATACCTCGCGTCATTAAAATATTATTTCTTTACTATTTCCAAAACTAATGTTAATTATAATTAAACGCTTAAATAGAGTCTAATATAAATATTATAGAATTAATTTGGATTGAAAAAAACAAGTCTAATTTATTATTTTTATTAAGATTTTGAGCAAAATTTTATTTAAAAATTTTATATTTTTTTAATTTTTTACGCTTAAATTGGGGTGAAAAAAATGAATATGACAAAAAATTTTAATAATTTCTATAATAATAATCAGCGTTGCAAATTTCTAAACCAAATTCGAAAGGTCTCCATATATATTATGAGTGTACGCACATTTCACGTGAACTTTTGACGAAAAAAATTACATAATAGGTTATTTAAATATTATGACAATCACTTAAATAATTTTAATAGAAGATAATAATAATATGCACATTTTAACAAAAAATCACTTTTTTTTTTTTTTTTTTTTTTTTATATTAGAGTATGTCTGTGCACATCATGAACTTTTTTTTCACTTATATTAATAGAAGAAAGATATGTATAAAAACATTAAACAAATGTCTTTATAGTCTACCATAACTTATGAAATATTAATAGAAAGCATCGATTTAAGTTCAAGAAAGAAAGAAGATTTTTTTACAAGTTTATACTGACCGCTTTCCCCCGCAACGCGCCACAATTCCGACCGATTTTTACCCGCAAATTAAAAAACTTAATAACTTTTAAAAATAAGCAATATCTGAATTATGTCCATGGAAAATTTGAATAATTAGGTCCGATATGAATCTAGTGAAAATTCCGGATATCTGTAATCTACGAATTCACCAACGGTCTTCGAATTTTTTGGCAAAAAAGAAAAAAAAATTTTTTTGCAACTTTGGGAAATTTTTTTGAACTAGTAGGTGTAAGTTATTTACTTTAAAATTTTATATATGGAAAATATAATCTACTTTCGCTACTTAAAAAAACTTTCTCTTAATTGAAAAATGTTTTTATGTTCAAGGCGTTTTGCCAAATAATAAAAGATTTATTACAATTTGTTCTAAGTTCTAACTAAAAATTTTTTTTTTTTGCCATTTTTTTGAAAATTGAATTTATATTTAAAACATGCAATACCAAAGTTTATATTGCCGGTGAAGGAACATCTATTCTGGTATTGTAAATGTGGTTAGAAAATTTCAGATTTTTAAGTTTTTGAAAAGAGATATTAAGGTTCAAATTACCGATTTTCCGAAAAAGTGAATTTTTGACACGCCCGAATTGTTTTAAAAATATTACCATAACTTGCAAATAGATTCTAAAGTTAAACCCTACTTTACGTATGGATCATTCACACCACACAGATTGATGGGGGGCGACCTTATATCGTCAAAATTATTTCCTTTCTTAAGTAAGTACACCCACAAAAATCGGAATATTTCTTCGGAGTTTTTAACACAATTTTCGCTATTTCATTTCGATGGTGAAATATTATTTTGCGCCCAAAAAAAAAAACAGGAAAGCCAAATGTACCTAAAGTATCCCTAAGACAAATCACAATCTCTAGGAAATTTGGTATAAGAATTACCGATATAGAGATATGACTTAAAATGTTAGCCTCTATTTAAATGATAAATTTTGCTCCACCTGTTCAAACTTTGGCTCACCCTGATACAACCAGAGTAAATCTACACAAACGAATGGTGGTTTTGAACTTCCAAAACATTAACGCCATGCAAAATATAAGTTTTCAAAAAATTATCGAGCTGGCCAACTTCCATTATTTTGGTATGCAAAAAATGGATAGACCCAATATATATAATATTGTTACTTTAAACGAGTGCAAGCCGGAGATGCGTGGCTGAGTATCGTCTGCCATAGGCGTCCTTATTCCATTGAATAGACACTCTTTCATAGTTAAGTTCTTCATAGCTTTTAGCTTGTCGTGCCGAGGGTAACACGCTTGACATACCGTTCGCGAGGCCCGGGATCTATCCGTGTAAGTGAAGAATCACTCAAGGATTATTTTTATCAAAATTGAACATGGGTTTAATTGCAGTATTACATCTAAATACAAATTATACTCCGATCTAGATGGTCTCCTTACATCAGCCTGTGTTACCTTGAACCCGAGTGCAGCGAGGAGTATGCGTCTGATGTATCTTCCTCCCATAGGCGTCCTTATTCCTATTGAATAGAGCACTCTTTCAAGGTTTAAGTCGCGTATCTTTTTAGTTTTCGTATTGGTCGAGTGGAACACGGCTTGCATACCGTTTGCAAGGCCCGAAAGACTAATCCTTGGTAAGTAAAGAAATCACTCAAAGAAGAGTTATTTTATCTATACAAAATTGAACTGCGTTTTAATTTGCATATATATATATTATATATAATATATTATAATATACTATATATATATATAATACTAAATACCCCTATAAAATATATATATTTATATTTTAATATTAATATAACTAATTAATATTATTATATATTATATTATAATATTATATATTAATTGTGGAATAAACAGAAATAAAAAAAAAAAAATAACAAATGTTATTAACAAATTTAAATGATTAACTATTTGTAATGATTTATCCAATTGGAAGAAATTTAGATTTTAAAGCTGATTTTATTTTGAATGAAACAATCATCAATTCAGGACCACCAAGACATTTTTCGTAAAAGAATCTGCTTATTCGGGCAAGCACGGAAATTCATCAACCTTTCAGAATTAAGATATATTTTTCTTACGATTGAAGTGTACATTCTTGCGATTTTGTCGTTAATGTTTGACAAAAAACGAACTCAAACTCGAAAACATTTCCTACGTTTTGTAAGCACAAATGCATAAAACGAAAAGACCTATATTAATTACCATTTATAGTAATCTATATAGTATATATTTTATTATTTTATATATATATATATATATATATAATATATATATTTATATATATATACAGGGCCCTCTCTTAACCATTCATTTCACCCTAGGCAAAAAAAAATTCACCTAAAACATATGAAAATAATATATATTTATATATATAATATAATATAATAATATATATATATAATATAAAAAAATAATATATATATATAATATATATTAATATATAATATATACTCTTAATTTATATAAATTATTATCAGTATATATAATATATATATAATATTTTCATTTTAAAATTTAATAATGAAAATAGCAATAAAAACTCAAAATTAATAAAATAAAATGTATATAGCTACTTGAGAAATGTATTGGCTATTAAAGCAATAAATCAACAGCGACGATGAACTATTAATAATCAATACAAAAAGTGTGTGAATATGAAAAATTTCCATTGCGAGTCTTGGAGTCGAATTCAGATTTAAAATATATCGCTCTTGAAGTCGAGTGGATCTGTGTTTTTAATATCGACTCTGGTAGTTGGAGTCGGGAGTCGATTTATTTCGACTTCACCATCCCTTGATATATATATATAATATATATATATATATATATATAATATATATATAGTATATATAGATATAAATATATATAAATTGTGGGTTTCCTCTCCACAAGGTTTGAACCAGTGAAGTTTATCTCCCCCCCCATCTTTCCTCTATATTATTGATATTATTATTGATTCTTATTATTATTATTCACCTCAGTTGATGGAAGTGTGTGAATGTTTTTTTTTGTAGCTAGAATATTTTATTTTTTAAAATATTTTGCCAGATTTAAACTATTTTGAAAGCGAAATTTGAGTTGTTTTTTTTTTTCTGTATATATTTTTTGTAACATGAGTTGCTGCTAAGAAATCAGTCTGAGGGGTACGAGTCCCCAGGATCAAGAGTAATGAGGAACCCGTAAGTTTTTTGAGAATGTACTGTATAATTACATATTTTTTATGTATGTTTATCTTAACTTTCTTTTTCTAAATCTTTTGTACATATGTCCACAGGTCTTTTCTTTTCTCGATGTTTTTTTTATTTTTGCTTGAACCTGAAGATGAAGATGCTTATGCTTGAAGATTATTTTTTATATACACAAACATTTTCTTTTATTACTAATTATGAAATTGAATGAGTGCGGCCTTTGCATGTGTGAGAGAATGTGTTGCGAGTGACTAACCAACCACACTTACCACCAAATCGCTTGTCACTGGGAGCTTCCGCCTGCCGCATGCCCCGCCAGCCTACTGCTTATGTCACCATCGTTATTTTTTCCTGGGTGACAGAATACTTCTCATCCTCTAATTATTTTGAAAAGAACTTAAAGTATCCAAAGTAGCCAAAGAAGAAATCACTAAGCATTCAAATTTAGATAAAAGTATATATTTTTGGAATTAAGTAAATTGGGAATAATCAATTTAAATTTATAGGTCAAGAGTATAGGTATTTTTATTAGTTAGAAGTTATTAGGTTTTAATTATGTAACAACATTGAAAGGGGTCTTATTTACCAGTCCTTTGCCGGATAAAATCCGCACAATTATATATACCATATACGGTATATAATTAATATATTATATATTCAAAAAATAGCTATTTTTAATATGTATATTAATAGTATATATAATATATATAAGATATAATATATATAGATATAATAATATATATAATATATATATAATATGTATATATATATATATAATATATATGGTATATTATTATATATATATTATAAATAATATATATATATATATATATATAATATATATATATTATATAATATATAATATATATAAGAATATATATATATACTCTCGACTTATATATATATACAGTTATATAATCATATATATTATATATTATATAATATTATAATCCGACTATATAATATATATATATAATACTATATATATATATATACTATATATATATACTAATAATATATATATACTAGTATATATATAATAAACTTGAGTCATATATAATAGGCTATATAGTATAATCGGATATATATAAAAGTAGTACCAGTATAATAACTAACCGTATATAATAATATATATATAGAAGGTAGAATATATATATTATATATATATAATATATATATTATATTACTAATGGTATAAATATATATATATATATATATATTATATAATATATATATATATATATTATACCAGTATATATATATTAGATATATATATATACCATATGGATCATGTTGATTATGAGAGGATGTTACATATATATTATAGTAATATATTATATATTATATATTAGATTATATTATTATATATAGAATAATCATATTATATTATAAATATATATATGATATATATCGAAATTTATATTACAAAATAAATATATAACCAGTATATGTTATATGAGTAAATATATCTTATTAAGAAATATAGGTATTTTAATATATTAGTATATACTTTGTCAGTATATATATTATTGATAAATAATATATTAATAGATATATAAATATGTCAAGGATAATTTATATATTTATACTAATATATTATATTATATATATATAGTATAATATATATATATATATTAATATATATATTATATATATATATATATATATTTAATTATAAATGTTGGCGTATAGTATATATATATATATATATATATATATAAGAATATATATATAAGGTATTATATATATTACCAATATTGAAATAACACGGCGAATTAATATATTAAATCCATTATATATTTTATATATATATAAAGATTTTATATGATCTTGTATATTTGGAATTATTTTTTTTTACACTTTATAGTTAAAGAGATTCTTATTAAATATCCTGTTCCAGCTGGAAACAGAAATTTAAGTTCCGGTTACACCCTTTAATAAATATATCTCCATGTTAATGAGCTTACTTTGAATGAAACATGCTGAAATTTGGTTGTACTTGGTCGAAAAACATAGACTTAAATAATATCAGAAAATTGTTTAGCTTATCAGAGATATTCATTGTTATTAATATAATATATATATATATATAATTATATTATATATTAATATATATATATTACTGTAATATATATATATATATTAATATATATATATATAGCTTATATATATGATATCAAATATAATAAATAGCCATTCTTGTGCCATGCATTGAATATTTGGCATGCGACACAAATATTCCTATTAGGGGGCTCCACCCCTGTACTCCCAACCTATGAGTAATGGGTAGTTTGCTCTTTTGCTGGATTTGGTTAGTGTCATAATATATTTATCAATATTTTCCAATTATTTTACCTTTTGGTATAGTAAACTGAATTAATGATATGCATAGACTGTAAACTAATTTGATTTATATTAGAATTTTTAATAAAATTTACATATAATTTATTTTGAATTTGCTCTTTGTTCTAATTTTTTTAAGTAACATTAATTAAAAACACAAACAGTTTCTAGAATTAATTATGAATAAATGTCAGTTACCTGATCTAATGATAAGAATAATCTTGTTTTGATTTCATTATAAGACATTCTATGCACCCAACCTATACTGTTTAAAGGCTCTAGACAATATTTTAACTAATTCTGAACCTCATTCATTTGGTTGCAAACCTATTGAATTGAAGCTTGAAATGAAATGACATCTGATCACAGTCAGTATATTACATCCAAAAAGAGATGATGAACAGAGTGTAATAATTATTTTTCTAAAATGACAAAGGTGTGGGGGAACTTTGGATGTTTGGTGTCTATGAGTGAGGTTGGGGTGACTTACACAGAGGCAAGCGAGGACCACTTCTGATGATGGTTGCAGTCATGGACTGCATGCCACACTCTCCATTTTTTTAAAAAAATATTTTTAAAACTTTTTCATTAGATTTTGTCTAAATTAGTTTGAATGGAATTTGTCAAAAATCTTTTTTCTTTTCTTTTCTTTTTTACAGATTACTAATTATTTGAAATATATTTTAAAATAAATTTTAAAATGGATATCAAAATAAAAATAAAGAGAAAAAAATAATCACTATAAAAAAGAAAATTCCAGGTGTTTTATATATATATATATATATATATATATATATATATATATATATATATATATATATATATATATATATATATATATATATATATATATATATATATATAATATATATATATATATAATATAATATATATATATATTATACTATATACTATATATAAGTGAGATATTTAATATACATAATTGAATTAAATTACAATTATAGAAAATATATTAGCATAGTTATTATTAATATATATTATATATATATATTATTATATATTATATAATTATATAGTATTAAAATATTTAGTATATATATTTTTTCTATCATTATTATTATTAGCTTGAAAGATTACTTCGGACATTTCAAGGAATAAATTTTATTTTTAATATTTTAACAATTTTGATAAAATCAAATGTCGTGTATACTAATAATAAAAAATAAATAAATAAAATTAATAAATTTAAAAGTTAGAGAAGCTAACTTACAATGACTTTTTGTCATTTAAAATTTTCAAAAAATTTGACATTTCATTATATTTGTTATCATTTGTTTATGATTTCTAAATCATCATCCCTCTAAGGCGCAAGTGTCATAAAAAATCATTTTTTCTTGTTATGATGGAGAAGCCTCTTTTATGCTGTTATCAGGATTTTGTGGTGTTCTTCTTTAAATGTTTAAATATTTTGCTCGGGTTATACTTATGTTGCAACATTTCTCATGTTGAGGTATTCGTTGTGTATCCGATATAAGAGTGTTACATCCACTTCAGAACATTGAAATTGGTACACAACGTTACTACTTCCACCATCCGAAAGCGCTTCATGAGTAGAGAAGCACGAACCCAGTTTCAATGGCTTATAGTACAGATCTCATCCACACTATAAAGGCCTTCCTGTCTTTATGCCCTAATAACTATGCTCTTTTTAAAATTAATTTTAATGTTCTTCTTCCTCTTTTCTGACTGATATTTTCAGTTTATAATGATAAATTACTACGAGCTTATCTATTTTTTTTCAGGATCAATTCTTAAAATTATTTAAGTTTTCTTAATAGTTTTCTCTATAATCTGGGAAGTTATTGTTTATTAGATTCTGTTTTATTTTAATTTCTATATCAAAAAGGATCCAATCAAGTACATAGTCTATAATTATGTTCGGTGAGAACAATAAAGTCTTAATGAAATGGTTAGCAATTGTAGTTTAGAGCGAGAGAAAGAGTTGAAAAGAGAGAGAGCTTTATCTGTACTACTAACGTAGACAGTTCTATCAATTTTTCCATCCTCTTTAATTTTAATTTTAACATCTAAGAAATTAATAGTTATTTTTGCTCTTTCAAAAGTAAATTTTAAACCACTGAAATCTTCTATTTTGGATTTAAACTCTTGAATATGTTCTGGATGTTAATATTACAAAGGGTCATCTACCTAGGTCGAATGTAAAAAAGGAATGTGAATGGGCGTTTCATTAGAAAATTTTACTTTTCTACCGTTTTTGTTTCGCAATTTCACATTCATCGGTAGGAAAACAAAATTTTTAATGAAAACTTCCCATTCAGTCCTTTCTATTACATTCGATACGTAGACGACACCTTTGTAATATTTAACGATCCAGAAAATATTCAAGAGTTCAAATCCAAAATTGAAGATCTCAATGGTTTAAAATTTACTTTTGAAAGAGCAAAAAATAACTGCATTAATTTCTTAGATATTAATATTAAAATTAAGAGGATAGAAAAATTGATAGAAGTGTCTACGTTATATCTACAGCTAAGGAATATACTTGAATTTCGACTCATTCACTCCTCTAAACTACAAAATTGCTACCATAAGACTTTAGTTCACCAAGAGTTCACTGGACATTTGTTGATGTAGAAATTAAAAGAATAACGCTGAATCTAATAAACACTAACTTCCCTCAGTATATTATAGAGAAAACTAAAAGAACACTTTAGTTTAAATAATATTTACCAATACAATGTAAGGAAACGATAAGCTCGTAGTATATTATAAAACTGAAAATATCAGTCAGAAAAAAAGAGGAAGAGAACAAATTAAAATTAATTTTAAAAGAGCATATTAAAAGCCGAAAAGACAGAAGAAGTATATTAGATCGTACTAAACCATTTGAAACTGAGCTCGTCCTTCTCTTACTCGTCTGAAGCGCTTTGGTGGTGGGAGTCCAGTAACGTTGATTACCTAATTCAATGTTCTGAAAGTGGATTGAACGCCGCTTATATCTGATATTGGATACACGACGAATACCCTCAACATGAGAATGTAAAAAAAAAGTATTATATAACCCGAGCAAAATATTCCAACATTTTAAAGCAAGAATACCACATACAAACCTTACAACAGCACTAACAAAGATGGCCTTCTGCCATCTTAACAAGAAAAAATGATATATTTTATCCTGGGAAGTCGCCTAGGAAGGGAAATCGTTGCCTCTTAAAGAAAGCATAAAACCAATATAAACATTAAAATAAACGAAATTCCAATTTTTGAACATTCTCTAAATCATGACAAAAAGTCAATGTAAATTAACTTCTCTAAATTTTTAAATTTAGTGATTTATTTATTTAATGCATTAAGTGTTCTAGACTTGCATTCCTTATCAAAATATTAAAAATATTAAAATATAAAAAAATTTTCCTTGAAAATGTCCGAAATATACGGACGAAAGCTAGGTACTATACTTAAATCAATTGTTTCATTATTATTATTATTATTATTATTATTATTATATTATTATTATATTATTATTATATTATTATATATTATTATTATTATTATTATGAATGCAAATAATTATTATTTTCGTAATTTTATTATATAGCTATTTAATTAGTTAACATGCATAGAGCACTATAGATTTTTAGAACTCGTTAAAGTATGTTTTTTCTTAAATTTGAACATATTGAATTCTTAAAATTAAGTTTTTAACAGAAAATTCAGCATTTGAAAAATTTATTTTTTTCATACAAAAAAATTTCTGAAAGTATAAAATCTATTTTATTCATAGTTTTAAATCTCCTAAAATTACGTTTTTATTGAAATAAACAATTACTTGTATTTATTTTCTACTCACCAAATAATTCATACTGCCAGAAAATCTATTTAGGGTATAAAAAATATATAACTCTTTTAATATTTTTTTTTTATATTTTAATATATATATATATATATATATATATATATATATATATATATATATATATATATATATATATATATATATATATATATATATATATATATATATATATATATATATATATATATATATATATATTATATATAAATATATACTATTACTATTACTATACTATATTACTTTGTAATATATATTATTATTAAATAAATATCTTACTACTCAATAGAGTATATTTATACCGGAATAAATTATAAGCACGCTATATTATATAAAATGCAACTCCCACGAATCAAAATATATATATATATGTTATATAAATATAAATATATATATATCACAAAAGTGAGTACTAGATTAAGTACACCCTATAGACATAATACAATGTATTATTATTAATATTATATTTAAGGTACCCTGAGTAAGTAGAATATTATTATTATGATATATGGATTATATATATGTATAGTTAGAGTATATTAGGATAGTTATATGAATTGTGAAAGGGTACTAAAATTAACCATATTGTTAAGATCTGTAGCCAATTCAGTATCAAGTTGATCTCTCGGTTGAGTTACGTTAAGAGGATCGTTAGGAGTGTATCAGCAGACTGCCATTTCTCGTTTCTTGGTAACAGGAGAATTAATGCACATTGCTCTTTATATCCAGAGTTGGCCGGAGACTTCTTACTTTGTTGGCGAAGTGAAGATTAGAATAATCACTCAAAGAAACGGTCTAGTATCAAGATCTCAATAATAAATCTAGATAATTAAGAGTTGAGATAGGTATAAAAGGTATCTAAGAGAGAATTCCGCTAATAGCTAGAGCTAAACCCACAAATATTTATGCATCACGACTGCAGAACCATAATACTTAAATGTTCATTTTTCAAATAGCATAAAGACATGGTTGGATGCTTGTCTGCCCGAACAACCAAAAAAAAATTCACAGAAGTGAAAGCCGCCTTAACCCTGGCAACAGCATGATAGTGACGATGGTGGCTTTTCAGCAAATAAACCTACTGAAGAGACCCCACAGAGGATAGGATATGATAGACTCTATTGATGCGTTTAATGCTATAAATTTTGCTCATTGACATATTCCATTTTCCAAACCTTCAAAAAGGAATCACAACCAAGACGAATCTTCATCCGATATAAACTTGAAAGACAGTCATCCAAGGAGCAAGTAGGAAAGAATATCAACCTTCAAATTTGAAATTGCTGATGAAAAGAGAGAGAGGCTTTTACTCGAAAACATGGATTTGCTGCCAACGAGCGAAAGAATCACCTTTCATCGTGTGTTTGAGTGAAATTTAAAGTGACTTTTTTATATTTTTTTACTTTAGGAATATAGCCCTAATCCTCGTTAACTGTAATGCAGATTTGCTAGACCTTCCTCACGATTTGAATCACGTCAACCAAAGCTTTGAGTAAGTAATTTAATTAGTTTTTTAAGGAGTCCGTAAGAGTAGTCTATATCAATAGAAGTAGTAGTCATTAGCTCTCTCTCTCTCGTCCTCTCTTCTCTTCTCTCTCTCGTTTCATTATTGGAACAAATTTTCAACACAAAAAGGTGTTAAAATTTAATGAAAACAAATGTTATGGTTTTCCAAAAAATTACAAGACAAATTTTTACAATGGGTGACAGGAATTAAAATACTGTTATATTGATAAAGAGTTAATTTAGAATCTTAAAAGTGTAAAAATAATCAAATTTACTTTTAGTAAATTAATTATATAGCAAGGGTGGATAGAAAGAATAGTGTTAAACTTAATGACATTTGTTTTGGTAATGTTTTTTTTTTTGTTTTATTCTTTCTTAAAAAGGAAAACGATTATTGAAAAAATATGTGCGAGGTTAATTTACATGGCAAAGATATATTGACATTTTTTGTATGTACGGTTCCTCAAGAGGGCAAAGTTTGCTTTAGAGAATTCACAATATCGTGCAGAATCAACTGTGGGTCAATTATAACAATCCTAGGTTCTCAATACTTCCAGATCTAATTAGGATTTCAGTTATAATTATTTTTATTTTTTATTGTTTTCTAAATGATAATGTTATCTCGGCTTTGGATCATATTCTTTAGTAAAAACCGTTTCTTCCCTTAATGTACGCGATATAGCTTAAGTAATTAGAGCTAGGTCTCAAAGATTGGGTAATCTCAACGGTGAATTCTGGGAGTAGGAGTTTTCAGAAATATTTCACTGTCAAAATAGTGCATTAGTAAATTTGTTATATTCTCACTAATCAAGAGTCACGCGTAGAATAAAATAGTCAAGGGGACTAAGAGAAGGACGTTGAGGATAAAAGAAAATAATCGGGCCTCGAGCGAATGGGGAATTGCCTCTCCATTATGCGGCAGGGAACAAAATTTGTGCTGATTGGAGTATCCGGAGAGGAAGGGAGATTGCCATTGAGTGGGAGATCAAATTCAGAGGATTAGGCTATAGAGCTCACAGAGTGAGGTATTGAATCTTGGCTACAATTGAACCCTCCATTTCTCCTCCAGTTCTTGCTCACCCCCATGTCCTTTTTCCCTTTCTCGCGCTATATTCTTTCTTGCACAATACAAAGACACACCTCACATCATCGGTTTTTATAAGTATCATAATAGATCCCTATCATAGCTTCATCTTTTTATCTTTATTAATTAATAATACTTTATTATTAATTTTTTTCATATTTTTAATTTGTTCCTTCTTTTTGTCACCTTTTTTGTGCGAATGATTTCTGCAAGGTGTAAAAAACCGAATTTATTTTATTTTTTTAACAATAGTAACGACCGGCATTTATTTTTTAAACACGTGTGCCGTTTTTTTTTGTGAAGGCTTAAAGAAGCCAAGGGTTTGTTTTTTTCTCTTTACGTAGTGTACTAAAATGAAGTTTTTTTCATATTTATCAGAAATCCGTAACTTAGTGAAAAGTTAATTATATATTGGATGGTGAGGTAAAACCTTTTGGACAAGGCACAGGCCACCCAGACAAGGTCACTTTGACCAAAGGTCACAAAAAGGTCAGAAAAAGGTCAAAAGGTCAGAAAAAATTCATGAAAGGTCAGAAAAAAGGTCAAAAGGTCAAGAAAAAAGGTCAAAAGGTCAGAAAAGGTCAAAAAGGGCAGATTACGACCAAAAAATAAACAGAAAATTATTAATATTTTCTCGACACTAATAAACATTAGAATTTGTTTTCTTTGACCTAAAAATAACAGAATTGTTATATTTAGATACAGAAAAATCTGGAAATTTATTCCTCCCCCACTCACTCTTCTTTTTTCAAATTATCTCTCCTATCCTACTACAGAGATTAGGTATTTCCATAATGCCTAAACTCCACTCATATTTTGGTGATTCTATAGAAAAATTGAGAAGAAAGAAAACTTTTTGATTTTAATTATATTTTGGTGTTTTTTTTTTGTGTGTGATATAGTTAGTAGTTCATTTGTCACAGATTTAATTTTGATTTCACAACTTAGAAAATAACTTTAATAGAATACCATAGAACAATCTTGAAGAACTTTGGATAACGCATAGTTTGAAGATAGCAAAAAATTAGTTCACCTTATGTACAAATATATTTTTGACCTTAGAAATAAACATTTTTATAGGGAGAGGCAACTCACTACGACATAGCAGAGATAGGGCAGATAGGTTCTTTCTTAATTAATATATACTTACGAGAAGAGCATTAAAGGAACATCCATAAACTTTAATGAGGACTGCATTCCCCTTCGGGGAATGTAAACGTAACCTTGAATACAGAAAATTTATTTTTATCTTCGAACATTGATCTTTGATATTTTTTAAATAGTTTTGAAGGAAAATTATTGTTATTTTCGAAAGCCTTCAAATAATTTTAGAAAGAAAATTATTTTTTATTCTTCACATGATCTTTTTATTGTTTACATGAATCTTAATAAAAATACAATTAAGTAAAGCAATGCTGATTGATGACTTGCTGTGACGTTATCAATATTAGTCAACCGATCACTGCGCTTAAAATTTTTGTTAAAAAGTGATTATTACTTACTAATGGCTAAATGCATACTCAGCTTCAAATTTAAACTTTTATAAAAGAGATAAATTCTATAATAGTTCGTTAAATAAAATTAAATTTTATTATTAATTAAAAGTTAATATTGAAATAAATTCATTAGTACAAGTTTAAATAGAACTTGAGAGGATCGTAGAAATTGAAAAATTGCAAATCATTTTTTGGAAAAAATATTTTGAAAAAGTTTTGATTATAAGTTATTTTCAAATCTTAGACATTCAGTTGTTATATTATTATATGTATATATTTACAGTTTATATTGTGAAAAATATATTTATTTTTTTTGTAATCTTTTTTTTTTTTTGTATAAACATTGCTATATTAAGGTTTTTACTATTTTTTTTTAGTATTTTTTTGTTTTGGATGTTGAGAATTTAGTTTTTTTTTATTATGAAATCATTAGTGGCAAAGGGGGTCAGAAGAGGATTGTTTATCTAATAGTCAGAGAATTAAACTCTTTTATAAATTAATTAATTAGGATTAAATATGATAGATATTTAATTTTGTAAAAAAAAAATTAAAATTGGAGTACACTAGATATAACTTTGGATCTTGAGGGACCAGACAGGCTCACAAATATAGTAGTCCTATGAGCTCAGGAGGAGATGAAGGGATAATTACAAGGTCACTCCTTTATAAGATTAAAATAATTGAAATTCAATTTAGACAGAAGTATACTAGTGGAAATGTATACGCCACATCTGGATTACACTCACGCAAAGTTGATAAGAAGAAACTAACTGAAGATTTAATGAACAAGATGAAGATCATAGTTTTTCAAACCCCTATGAAAAATTACAGCATGGGCATAGTCCAGACGATAGAACTAACTATTCAAAGCCCAAGACAAGCAGTGTCCTACACAAAAGGATATGGGTACTCTCACTCCAGTATATCTACCTCCTCTTAACATTGATACACATCGCTCGTATAATACTACGCTCTCAAATCAGAAGAACAGCTTTGGGGACTGCATGAACCAGGAATATTACATGGAAAATAACATATAGTCAATATAGAATACCTTAGGTGCTCCAAAAGAAGAAATGTTTTGGACAATACTTTTAATATATTTAAATGCATTCGAGGGTGGCCAACTCCCCCTTCAAATTAAATAGAGATTGAAACATAAAGCCATGATAATTCTTCCCAAACTAATAAAATATATTTAATAACAATAGAAGTAGAAGTTTTAGTTAGAGCTTTGGGGATCAAGAGCCAGCAAGTGATACTTTTAAACTATGGAGGAACAACCTCAGAATCCTGGGAGCCTATCCAAAAATTATTTTGAATTATATCACTATTGAGTTATAACTGTCAACACTTCTTGCAGGTTTTAGCATTTAACATGCCCGTTCCTTAGCAATCACCTGGTTTAACTAGTAGTGCCAATACCATAATGGACCCCCTTATGGAGGTATAATTTATCCAACGCTGCACGGTATGCCTGCCACTTACAGAATTGCTAAAGAGAATTAGAAATTGGGCTACTCGCGGCAAGCAGAAGATACGGAGTACAAAGCGCAAGTTTGGGTAGGACATTAGTTTTGAGGATTTCCTATTCTACGTTACAAGACGAAGAATGCACTATCGGTGAGTTTAGGTCTAATAAACTGATAAGACATGAAAATAGAGAGTGAGAGCCGCTTACGAGAGAGATGACTCACTCTCTTGAGTGTTAGTATAAGGAGGAGCAGCCGGTTAATATCTAGATTGTAGGCGTTCGTTTGAGGTGTAAGACCCTAAGAAGACTTCTTTGATGTTCAACTGAAGATTTTTCTCAAACCAGAAACAAAGCCGAGACATATCTTCTGTCTATTTGAAACGCTTGATGAAATTCCAAAGGATTTCACATGTAACCCCAACTGATTCCCAGATCTTGGAACTCATAAAGATTTTTCCTTTGGAAATATCAGAAAAGACTCATGCCATATTATGAGAATCTTCCTTTGATTTACTTCTCAACAGATAAATATCTTAATAATGACTAAGATTTTAGAGAGTATGGGAGAGCTCAGAGATCATAGAAGACTTAGAGAAAAAGTCTTAAAAGTCTTAATCCATGACTTAAGAGTTTCGTCGAACATTTTAGAAAAACTTAGTCAAATAGAAGAGGGAGTCTTGTTCCAGACTAATCATAGAGCTTAGAACAAGATTGAAAGATAATACAGCTAGAGTGTTCTATACAGATAACAATCTCATCAATTAATAGCTGAAGTAAAAATATAATAAAAGTAAAACATATCCCTTACTTGAGGAACAGAACCATGGAATGGGGCAATAAAAAAGAACACTTCTAAATTTACAGGAAAAAGAACAAGCCCTTCGCAAATTAAGAACTAACATAAGGGATGTAAGTTATAAGATATACTACTCCAGTAAGGTAATAAAGTACCATGGACTATGCCTAAAATGTGAATCATTTTAGTGTCATTCATATCCCTGAATCCTGTGGTTGGATAACCACATACTGCAAAGAGTAAATGTAGAAAGTTCCATGCCCGGTGTTCCGACGTCTAATGGCAAGAATGCCCCTGTATGGATTTTTGAATGAGAAAATGAAAATTAATATGGTAATACCATATTATAACCCCACTGATTTTTGATAATGGGTCAAAGCTCGAAGAGTCGAGATTAAAAAATGATTTCAAATGCGCTAGAAAGAGCGCAAACTCTTTACTCTACAGATATGAGGCGTAGCTATTAAGGGAAGAGTGTCCGCCAAGAAACAACCAGAGTTTGCCATAGCTGATATCTAATTCTATACAGCTGATCCAGAACAATGAAGAAATATCTGGAACTGAAGATGAAAGAAGAGAAACGAACAGTTTTTTAGAAAGAGGAAGAGCCAAAGTTAGAGTAGAAAATTTTTGAAAAATTCACGGGAAAGATTTTAAAAATGAAGAAATGGTAAACAGAACAGTAAATTAAAAGAAAATACCTTCAAGCTTAAAGAAGAGAGGTGTTTTAGTAACTTCTAGCTTCTTTGGTGTGTGTAGGAATTAGACCCCCAAAATTGGGCTGTCATTATTTCTTGTCAATATTTTTGACTCCAGAAAAAGGTCAGAACGAGGTTGAAATGCATAGCCTACTAGATTTAAGGAGCACAACCTGTTTGATATCGTTTTATAGATTAAGGGAAATAGAAAGAGAAGGAAGATTTATACTGTGTCCGTATGTTTATTTGTATTATTAGTTGGTGAGTAAGATTTGATCCTTGATTATTAGTTGTATAGGAGAACTTCGTTCTTGCTATTATTATGCTAACACACACAGTATTACCTCAGTTACCTTTGTGTAGTGTGCAGAACTGGATACTGGAAGCTTTTGGTACTCGGTGAATTTTATTATGCTACAAAGATATATTAGCTAATACTACGCTAATAACAATAGAACCTTTCTTCCATCGCATTTAATTTAAAGAAGAGGATAACGATATAAAAGTTAAAATCTTTGCCAAGTTAGGAAGGTTATTTTCTCATGAATCAAGAGGAAAAGATAACTAAGAAAGATAGAATGATTTAATAATCATAGAAAGATTTCATAGATAATTCCAATAGGGAATGATAAGTTTAAATTAAACCATTACAGTGATAATTGTAATCCAGTAATTAATAGAGGCTCAAGTGGAAAAAGAGAGGCGTAGGATTAATTAATAAGGCTCATTTACATTAACTAATATAGAGATTAATTAATATAAGGGTATTCCATTATTGAAAACCTTCTAACACATGAGAATTACTCTCACTCACTGAGTGGTCAAGAGTGAAAAGCCTCACCTCAGAGATTATGGTTTAAACTTGAGAATGACTGCTCCATTCTGGAAGTCGTGATCAAGAAAGAGTACTTATTACTAAAGGCTTCATTTATAAGAATGCCTACAAAAGAGTATTATTAGCTAAAGCTCATTGAAGAAGCTAGACCAAAGAGGTATTTTATTTACTAAAGGTTCATATACGATTGAAGTCTAAACAAGGTAGATAATAAATAAAAATTCTGTTGTTCTTCAAGAGAACAAAGAAAAATTCACAACTTCCTCCAGAAGAGGAAGGACCTTTAATAGCAGACGAAAAAATAGAAGTTCAATTGCTATTAATTTAGAAGAAACAATGGCACCTGCTCAATCTTATGGCTATTTGAAAAGTCAGACCTGAGAGTAAAGAAGATTTGAAACTGGAAAAGAAGTGTTTAAAAACACCTGCTTTTTCCTGCTTGGTACTTGCAAGTATTTTTGGCATTTTTAACTTTGCCAATTTTTTGCAAATTCTTTCTGTTAATGTCCCCAGTTTAGAAATTATTAAATCAATTGAATGTTTTATATTTCTCCGTACGGTTATTCTAGATATTTTAATATTCTAAGTGACAAACCTTTTTTATTATAAGAAGAATAAAAACATAGGTTAAATGTCATTCCGATTTGGAACTTAATTGAATGAAGAAAATTTTAATAAAAACTGCTATGCTATAGAGAAATAGTTAGAAACGTCAGAGCTGTTGTTCTTCTTTGGGATTGGCTGAATATACTCACTCTTCAAAATGCATACAGAGAGATTATAACAGATAATTTAAGTAAAGAAGAGGCAGATGTTTCTATTTTACAGAAACCTGAGCATTTAGAAGAACTTTTGGATTTGTTAATGGAATACAAGGACGTTATTGCTCTAGATGTGATGCAGTTCCTGTGTGTCCCATACAGAAGTTTGGAAATAGAACTTACTCCAGACGCTCCAAAAGTCATTTTTTTAGAAAACGTAAATGGTTGTGAGCTGTGAGCGAGAGTTTTGATTTTCTATATATGTATTTTCTAAATAACTTTTTCATTTATGAATATAAAAGTATGGTCCATTTAATATTATATTAATAATATATATATATATTATATATAGTATATATAATATATAATATATATATATATATATATTATTATTATATATATATATATATATATATATATATATATATCATTCATCATCATAACCACCCTACTGTTTTTTCTTTCCCCCTACAAGACTGTGGGGTAAGGTGTGCGTAAACATGCACCGGAAACGCAAGAAAAGTAGTAGAAGAATAATATGACACAAGTCGAGAAAAGTAAAAAATAGAAAAGCCAGCCTTT
>JABUQX010092143.1:0-18219 GCA_015478945.1 Trachelipus rathkii | reverse complement strand
CTTGAGTATTGAATAATATCTATATATCTTTCTTAAAGGAGTATATTATTATTATGTCATGTAATATTGAAAAATATGTTTTTCTTAACTTTGTTATAAAGATATGTCCAAGTGTAAATCTTCTTTTCAATTATTTTTATTCTTTATAAATTGTAGCCAGTTATAAGAACTTCTTTTAATTGCAATCATGTTAAAGACATAAACTTTAGTAGCGCTAAAACTTTGGTTAATACTTTACAGGAAAATGGAAATGGATATTGTTTGAATAAACACAAACATAAAAAAGTTATAATATTAATTTGCATTTATTATTCCTTTAAAGATACTATTTAAATTTATAAAACAAATATAACTGGCACAACCAAATATGAAATACATGACTAAGTATTGGTTGTACAGGGGATGCAATTCTGAGTCTACCTAGCAGTACACAAATGTTCCATCTTTTTACTGTGTATTTATTATATTCTAATTAAAGTCTATCGGTATCGGCACTAAAAAAATAAAGTATCGGCTTCTTTCTTCTGTGTATCGGTACCATCTCTATAATAATATATCTTATACGATAACTATAATATATATATTTTTTATAACTATATATTATTAATTATGATATTATATATAATATACACCTACTAACTCTTATATATTACGTACTATATAATATAATATAATATTATCACTGTGAATATATCTATGAATATATATAATATATATGACATTATTATATATATTATAAAATTTGTTAAACCTTTTTCTTAATATTAGTTTTAAGATTAATACATTTTATTAGAAGAACTTTCTGGAAAAGTAAAATATTATAACTTATAAACTATTCAAAAGCAATCTACTATAATTGCTTATACTTATCTTTTCATCTACTCTGTATAATTTAAATCTTTCTCTCAGTGAAAACCTCATGAACATTAAACAAAGGAATATATGGTGTTGCTGAAGATGGCAACCAGGAGGATTTGATTTATGAATTCTGCTCCAAGAGAGAGGATGGAGGATCATAGGAAAGATTTTCAGCCACAGCGTTATCGTATTTGTTTTTAATTCTAATATATATAATCATATTATATAATAAAACTTAATACTATATTACTATAGTACTATACTTATGATAAGTATATATAAATATATATTTATAATATATATATACCTAATATACTATATGTATTATACTATCATAGTATATATATATATATATAATATATATATATTTCTTTTTTTTACAGTCTTCATCACCCACCGTCTCACGGGCAGAGCGCTATTCAAGGAGCGGGTGTTAAAATCAACAAAGTTTACACATAACGCAAATTACGCAGATGGAGCACAAGACTCGGGCCTAAAGTGAGGAGATTAAATTCAGCAGAAACCACAGAAGATGGAAGAAATTTCCACAAGAACAGAGCGTGCAGGAAAGAGGAGGCACCGCACGACTAGTCTGGTATTAGCTAATATCAACACACAAAAACTCATGTGCCGACACATACCGCCTGTGTGCTACGGAGGCGTCTTAAGATGGTGCAACGCATGTGGATAGTTCCCTCGAGCACTTGCCGCTCTTTGGTACCTATAGAAAAGAGATTAAAGCACCAACACGCGCCGCAAAGATAGAGGTCAAGTAAATTGGAAAGGACAGCTTTATTAAGGTCTTTTTTGCCTTTTGACTCGACCCTTATCCAAAAGCCGGGTTAAACCTGAGCCCCCCCAGATATCAGAATGCAGTACTCCATACAAGGGCGGATGAGGCCCTTGTTAGCTGGAGTAACTGAGAAGAGGGGAAAAAAGTCTCGCAGTCTAAACAGAACTTCCCAGTTTCTTTGAGGCCGCCTTATCAACCGTTGTGATCTGAGGTTTCCAAGACATTTTTTGTTTATGTTAAGGCAAGGATGTTTACTATTTCCATAGAGAGAGACGAGAGAAACGGCGAAAGAGATAGGAAAGTAGAAGGTGTCTTAGACGAGGAGATTGAAGAAGTCTGACAGTTTATTTAAAGTAATGATAATTTCCACAAGGTTCCAGACGACCCACCCGTTAAATTCATATTTCCAGAATCAGCGAGAATAGTAACGGAAAAGATAAGACCGAGGTCATAGGCAATTCTAGAAGTAAAAGAGGGAAGCAGAATTGAAATGAGTTGAAGAATAAGTGTCGAGTCCATTGATATGAGATGATAGCAGTTAAGATGTGCAGGTGCAAAAGAACATAATGAAAAGTATAATACGGCGCATCACACAACCTGAGAGAAATCACCACTATTGACTCAGACCAAAGAAAAGAAGTCGCCCCATCAACAACAGAGCGATTACTTGAGCATTTGAAGAAAACTAGAATAGTAAGCAAAGAAGAAGGGAACGGAAACCAAAGGAAGGGAGCTTGCAGAGCACAGTGACGCTGCCATACCCCGTCAAAAGTTTTAGATATGTCAAGCGCCACCGCCGAAGTGCTCCCCGTAGTTCCACAGGGTCGGTAAAAACCATAAGATCGGAATTAAATAGGAAAGTATATCACAGTAGACCACTTCGCGAACGCCGAAAGCCGTTTACTGGCGATCGGCGAGAAGAGAATGAGATTTCCAGATGTCTTAAGAAGTGAGAGTTAGGAAGGGTTTCAAAGAATCTTAGATAGAACACACAGTGAGAGCTATAGGCGATATTAGAAAGGATCAAGAGCGGCTCCTTCTTTACGATAGTTTGACATTTGGGCGTGCTTCCATGACACACTGACGGAAAGTGTAGTATTGCTAGACTTAGAATATAGGCCTTTGAACGGGGGGAGGCCACTCGAAGCACATCTCCCTCAGACTCGGGGAGAATGCCATCCGGGCCACCGCACCGCCTAACGTATCATAGGATTCTCAGAGCCCGATGCAACCCTCCGATCAAAATCCGTTAATTCCACAGTGTCAAAGACATAGACACCTGAGAAGAGAAGGAAGGAGGGAGAGGAGGAATGCCAGAATCGTCTTAGGTTGAGTTGAGTTAGACGAAAATAGGAGGCCGAAGAGATTTGGCCTTTTCAGTTGTTGGAGAGTTAGCAAACAGAGCCATCAATCGAATAAGAGGAAGAAAGGCAAGATTTACAGTACAAATGTTACAGATGTTTCTGGCAAGAGGCCAAGAAAGGAGAATTTATTAGTCAGGAGAAGCCAAGGAGAGTTAGCGCACCCTTCGTTTGATGAAAGCCCGCTTTGCTCGTGCAAAGGAGCAAGCATCTGTATCCCTGCAACCGGTATTTTCTAGGGCTGGAGTTGAAAATTAGCAGCAGTCGATAGGGATGAACTGAGATATTTTTTCCACCCCCGGAATAGCGCAGTCTCTAGGCCTGATTGCCAGAGAACAGGCACCGAATCGAACCAATAATGAGAGAGATAGAAAATATTAGTCGAAGAAGGAATGAACCTGCTCATCCTTCGGTAATCTACAGCTCCCACCTTAGTGCAGAAGCCGAAGCGTCATCAGAGTCAAAAGCAGTCATTTCCAATTATTCATGTTAATAACCGTATGAACGATGATGCCAACCTCTGCAAGGCCTCCCTGCATCGCTGGCCAATCACCCGCCGTGATCATCACATGTCAGTGCCAGACAGACAAACGCAAACGAGCGGGCAGGTGGACGCTGTGTTGCGATGAGGAAAGTATATATCTGTAATTCTTCTAATAATCTATAATGACTCACGTTATATTAATCGCTACACGTAGAGCGGCTATTATATTATATACTAAGTACTTACAACGCTCTATACTACTATATAATATATAATCATTCTATATTATTATATATATCCCACTACTATTATATATACTTTCTCCCTAATATCTCATGTACTTTCCGCCATAAACACATCTACTCTACCTCATCTACTTATAATATATATAATAGTATACTAATATATATTTATATTTATATACTATATATAATATATTATATATATATATATAATATTATATAGATATATATATATATATATATATATATAATATATATATATATATATACTTATATACGTATATACTAATAATATATATATAGAACCCTCGTGGCGCAGAGGAGGTTGAGTCTCCAGCGCATCTCATACAGAGGACGCTGCGTTCAAGTCCTCCGCGTAGCAGTTGCGAGTCTTTATCTACCTGGGCAAGAATTAAAGACTCGAAACAACGAAAACACGTTCGTGTCGCTGGTGGGATAGCCGTGCCTTAAAGTTGATTTCCTGTGGATCCCCCCGTTGGCTACCCCTGTCGTAAAGGGATAAAAGGCACGTTAACAAGTAGTTTTATATATACTATAATAGTATATTATATATATATATATATATATATATATAATATATTTATATATATATATATATAATATAATATATACTTAATATATATACTATGCGTAACAAAATTATATATAGTATAGGTGAGGTAGTAGGTATATATATATATAAATATATATATATATATATATATCAGTTGAATGTGTGAACAAGATGAAACTGAACAAATCTGAACACAAATGAAGGAAGCGTTTGTAAATAGTGCAAGAGAAGTATGTGGGTGTGATAAAGTAGGAAGTAAGAATGTCAATAGTGAGTAATGGAAGAAAAAGGTGACGCAAACGGTTAAAAGTAAAAAAGAGGCGTGATTGAATGTACTAAATGCCAATGATAAGGTTACAAAAGAAAGGTGTATTGAAATTATAAGGAGAAATAAAGAAGACTAAAAGTTGCATACGTAGGATGAAGATTAAGAAAGAGAGAAAGAGAGTAAAGGGAATCTTTATAGAATAATGAATAGGGATAGTACTTTCGTGACTGATGGAACAGACGTGGGAAGATTGTGGAGGCAATACTTCGAAAATCTGCATAACATTGGCAGTAATGAAGAGGTGATAGTGAATGTATGTGGGTTTGATTGTGTTAAAAAAAAAACAAAAACAAACGGGTATTTTGGGGATGAAGTAATTAGTAGGTAATAGGTGAGTGAGAAGGTTGAAGAATGGTAAATCAGCAGGTATAGATGGAAATACTTTTGATGTGATCAATAATGGATGGGACATTGTGATTGACTGGATATGAAAGTTTTGTAACAGGGCGTTTGGGAAGGTATAGTTCCGAAGGATTTTAGGAGAGCAGTAAGAATACCCTTATATAAGAGTAAGGAAGATGTGGGAAACTGTAGAAACTATATAGGAATTAGTTTGTTGATAGTTGTAGCGTAGGTGTATGCTGATATTCTGGTTGAGAGAGTGTCGAGTGACTTAGGGACTGATTAGTGAAGAACAATGTGAATTTAGAAGTGGTTGAGGATATGTGAATCAAATTTTCATATTGAAGCAAATGGGTGAGAAAATGAGAGAGAGGAAGAAATAATTATATTTAGGTTTCATGGACTTGCAACAGGTGTATGGCAGAATTAATTGGGAAACTTTGTGGCAGGTGATAGTGATATATGGTGTTAGTGGTAGGCTTCTGAATGGAATTAAAAGTATGTATGCCGATAGTGAAGCTTGTGTATGAAATGGAGTGGAGAGTGAATGGTTTGATATTAATAGTGGAGTGAGGAAGGGATGTATGTAATGTCTCCATGGTTATTTAATTTTATATGGATGGAGTTCTGAAAGAATTACAGGTAGGGGTGGTAGGAGAGGGTGTTAGACTGATTGAGAATGGATGGGAGTGTAGTATCTCCTTCTTATTGTACGCTGATGATTTGGTTTTGTGTGGTGAATCTGAAGAAAGTTTGAGAGGATTGATAGAGGTTTTTATGATGTGTTTGTTAAATTGAGTTTGAAAGTAAATATAGATAAGAGTAAGGTGATGGTTGTGGGTGATTAAGAGCATGTGTTGTGAAATTATGATTGATTGTAAGCAATTGGAGCAAGTACCTAAATTTAAATATTTAGGGTTATATGTTGTATGAAAAGGAAAAGGATGATGCTGAGTGTAGTTAGAAAGTTGCTGGTGCAATTAAAACTTTGGTGAATGTAAAGGGACAAAGTCTGTAGTGCACTAGGGTTCTGCACGAGGGTTTGTTATCGGTGTTAATGTATAGTAGTGAAACTAATGTGCGCGAAACCACGTCCACGGTGGCTAGAATTTCCAAATGAGTTGAGCCGAAGCAGGGCTTGTTATCAAGCCTAGATAATCTTTGCATTATAATCCACTTGGTAAGAAAATAGATGTAACACAATTTCCCTGACCAAGGACCTTGCTGCATTAGTTAATGAACCTCACCCACCCCCCAAATTCATTGAATAGAGCTTCGGTAGCAACTAAACTAACTAGCCTAACTAACACTCACTCACTGAAACAAGATTGGGGTGAGGTGCACAACATACACCGGAAACAGAATAGTTAACAAGAAGAACATGATGTAAGTCGAAAAGAAAGCCCCCATACCCTTAAATGCGAGCCCATCGCAACCAAAAATCTACCCTGGAGTTTCACAACACTGCTACAGACCCCCAGTGTGGTATCTCGTCAATGTAGGGTTCGCCCTCTTTGGTCATTTGCACAATCATGCTCTCTTACAAAACCCCGCCATTCACTCCTATTTTGCACCTTTCTTTTCTCCTCTGCCAAATTAGCATTCCTCTCCTTCAGACACTCCTTTAGTAACTCAATTCACTTTTTCTTCGGTCTCTCAGCTAGTCAATTCCCAGCACACTCACCACTATACATCCGCTTAACCAACCGATTTTCATCCATCCTTTCTATTTAACCAAACCATCTTAATCCACATTTATTATTTCATTCACGCCTTTCTTCACATCGCACAACTCTTTAATACTTTCATTCCTCATTTTATCAATTCTTCACACCTAACACGCCTCTGAGATTATTCATCAGAATAGACCGTACCTTAGATCTATACCTCTTATTTCACGTCATAGTTTCACGATCATAAATTAACACCGGTAACAACACACCCTCATGGAAACCTTAGCACACTCAAGACAATCCGCTTGCATTCACCAAAGATTAAGCTGCACCAGCCACCTTCCAACCACTTTCAAATTTTTTACTACACAACATCCTTTTTATTCAGCATATATCCTAAATATTTAAACTCAAATATTTAGGCCACTTATTTTCCCATCCTCCCTGCGACGACTATGTGTTCCCGTCTCCGGCAGAAGACCTGAAGGCATTTGTTTAGGATACGATCCTCAAAGCGGCTTGGACGGCCGCCCCAGATATGTAACCCTGCTCATCAGTGGACCACCCGGCAAATTTTTCCCCCCACGACTCCTTTGGTTGGATCCTGAAGGAATGCGTGACTCAGGCTTAACTTCGGGGAAAAAAAAAAAAAAAAAAAAAAAATAGTAGTCTATTGAACAAACAATAAATAAAAGTAAAAGTTTGTGAGAGACGAATTCTGATCATCTATTTTAAGGCTTTTAAAATATTTAGCAGTAATAAATACAAATAAATAACAATCAAAGCGAAACTAAGAGTTAGAATCGCTGACGACGCAGAAATACATAAAAAGCGACTACACAAAGTGAAGCTTTGTCAGCGGAACATAATGGTCGGGGAGAATTCTATACAATAGTCAAACCAAACTTTAAAGGGGCCTGTAAATAAATGGAGGGGCTACAATGAAAAAAAACTTAAGAGGATATGAAAAATAACGGACAAAAAATAATAAGAAAATTTTCAATAAGGAAGCCTAGGCGTGCAGTGGATGAGAGAGGGGGGGCTGCTTATTAAATGATTCAAAACATAGATCATCACCAATAGGGATGGCGAGAAGGGAGAGTGCGCTAATAGTCTTGCAAAGCGCGGGAACCAATGAAGATAAGTTTGCATTTCTGAGAGAGTGCGCTCTCTCTCTCTCGTCTCTCTCTCTATAAGTAAATATATATATAATATAGATACTATATAATGAACTACTAATTAATATATATATATAATATATATATGCTATATATATTATTATTATTAATTATATCATATATATAATATATATAATATATAATATAAGATAGTATATATATATATATAGATATTATATAAAATATATATAAACTAATTATATATATTATATATATATATATATATATAATATATAAAGTATATATTATTATTCCTATATATAATAATATATACTATATATAAATATCATATTATTATCATATTATATAATATATCTAATATATAGTATATATATTAAATATAAATTATATTATTATAAATATAATATATATATATAATTTATAAATTAATATATATATATTATATATAATTACTATATATATATATATATATCTCTATAATTATATAATATATATAATATCATAACATATATAATATAATCTAATAATAAGTTATAGTAATATTTCTATATATATTTATATATATATATAATATTATATATATACAATAAATATAAAATAATATAATGATATATAATATATAAGTTATATATATAATATTATAACGGTAATATTTATATAAAAATATATATAATAATATTATATAATATATATGTAATATTATATATATACTTATAATAATATATATATATATATATAATATATATATATATTACTATAGTTTAATAGTATATAATAATATATATAATAATAATATTTATATTATATATATATACATATATATATATTTATGAATGTATATGCATATTTATGTATGTATAATATGTATGTATTTTTTGTATGTGTATTTTTTTATTTTTAAAAAAGCGCCCGGTAGCTCAGTCGTAGAACACTCACCCAACAAAATAGGACCAGATTCAACTGAGATCGAGTAGGGAAAATGTGAGCTATTCTCTCTTGGGCTTGGCTTCGTCCTTTCCGAACGTTAATTGAGCACGCCCCCTCCTGATTAGCGGCCCTGTTCCAGTGAAGCTGTCGAGTGAGGTTTATCTGTAATATGTTATGTATAATATGTAATATATTTTAATGTAATATACAATATGTAAAGGGAGGGTTATACTAATATGTTAATAATATAAATATAATTATTAATAAGTAGTCATGATGATAGATAAGTATAATATATATTATAAATATATAATAAAGTATTATATAATATATATACTATATATATTATAACATATTTATACTATATATAATATTAATATACTATTACTTTTATATATATATATAATAAAGTATATATTATCATATATAAATAATTATATATATATTATTATATTTAATATATATAATTATATAATATATATATATATATAGATATCTATAATTATATATATTAAAAATTATATAATAATATATAAATATATATATATAATAATACAATAATAATATAATAATATAATAATAATATATATAAAATAGATATTATGTGTTATTATATATATAATATATATTATATAATATTTATATATTATATATATTATTAGTAATATATATATTATATATATATATATATATATATATAAATTATATATTATATATATATATATATATATGAATGGGTATAGTACATATTATATATATATATAGTATAATATATATATATATAATAATAATAGTATATATATAATAATATAATAATATATATAATATATTATATATTAAATATTTTAATAAAATAGAAAATAGTTATAGAGTATATATATATATTATATATAATAGTATATATAGTAATTATAGTATATATATAGTTTATATATAAATACGATAATATAATATAACATTATATATATATCAATATATCTATATATATATATTATGATATAATAAATAATATATATATATATATTTTATACTATATTTATATAAGATATATATAATATCATATATTATATATACATTATATATAATAAATATAAGTATATATATAGTTATATATAGTATAATATTATTATAATATAATATATATATATAATATAATATATATAATATATGATATATTATATATTATATATATAATATAATATATATATTATAATATATTATATATATATATTAATATATATATATAGTAATAATAAGTATTAATATATATTAATAATTATATATATATAAGTATGATATATACTATATATATAGAAGTATATAATATATATTATATAATATATAGTATATAATATAGTTATATATAGTTATATATATATGAATATATATATATATATTAAGATTAATTATATATATATATATATATAAGATAGTTATAAATATATAATAAACAGACAACAGAAGTGTTGAGAGTAAACATATTCAGGGTAGATTTTGTTCTTGTAATTGTGACTGTCCTATTGTTATTCCTACTACCGAATATTATGTTCCTCCTACTCCTCGTAAAACACGTTCCTACTCCTCGTAAAACACGTATTTCTCGTCGTATTACTCGTCAGTATACTCGTCTACTACTCGTACCGATACTACTCGTCGTATACTCGTCGTACTCTTCCTACAACTCGTACTCGTTCGTACTACACTACTGTCCCTAACTACTACCACACTGTCCCTATACTACCAACTACTGTCGCCCTGACCACTACCGACTTACATTCACCGGACCGAATCTACTACCAACTTATGTAAAACTTTACTACTGAGGAATACGATGAAGAGAGTCCTTCTCAACACACCTTTCAAAACGACAAAAATTTTAAGGATATTAGCGAAGCCCTCAATTTAGCTAAAATAAACAGAAGTATTACCATTGGTAAGGTAAATGCTTATTTTAATTATATAAGTCACTATAATAGTTAATAAATCTATAATATTATACTTAGTTATACTCTATTATTATATACTATATATATCATAGATATATATATATCTAATATATATGTATAAGTATATATATATATAATTTTATAGTTATATAAACTAGCCGAGTAATCTTTGAGTATATTATTCTACTATTATATATATATATAATATATATATATAATATAGATAAGTACATATACTAATTAGCTTGAATATATATATTATTATATATATATATAATATATAAATGCCTATACTAAATATATAATATAAATCTATGTTTTAACTATACTAATATATAATAATATATGTATGTATATAACTCTATATATATATATATTTATGTATTATATATATTATTATATATAGTATAAATATATATTATTATTAAATATATATATATATATATAATATATATTTTTATATATTATAATAATAATACATTCTATATTACTATATATATAATATATCATAATATATATATATATATATTTTATATATATATTATATATTATATATATGATGTTATTATAATATATATTTTATATATTATTTTTATTTATCTATATTTTTATATATATATATATATCATATAATTTATTATACTTTTATATTTATTATATATATATATATATATACTTATATATACTATTTATATATATATCTTATATATATATTTTATATAAATATATATATATATATAACTATCTATATAAATATATTAAATTTATATTATATTATATAATATTATCTTTTATATATTATATACTATATAATATATATTCTATATATATACTTATATATATTATATATATTATATATACTTTATATATAGACTATATACATTTATATATATTATATATATATAAACTATGCTATAAATGTATAAATTAAAAAATAAATAAATAATTAAAATAAATATATAATATATAATTATATTAATAATATATAGATATATATAATATAAGTAATATATTACCTACCATATATATATATTATAACATATATATATAAATATTATTAACTATATATATATATAATATACAATATATATATATAAATATATATTATAATATATATAATATATATATATATATATTATATATACATATATAATATATTATTATTATAATTAGAAAGAAGATATATATATATTATATAAGCAAAAGTATATAATAATATATATATATAATATATAGATAATATAATATATATATTATATATATAAATATATATATAATATATAATATAGAATATAATAAGATACTATATATTATATATATATTAATGATCTTACCAGTATAGATACTTTATATTAATCATATAATACAACAGTATATAATATATATAAGTACAATAAATATGATTTATAAATCTAAAATATGTAAAGCAAATAAATATTCAAGCAATAAAATATATAAAGAGAATAAATACATAAAGAATAAATTATAATAAATGAAAATGAAATAAATAAATAATATTTATAAATTAAATAAATAAAGTAAAATTAAATATTAACAAAAAATATAATATATACTGGTTATAATATATATTAACTATATATTATCATTAAATATAACTCAGATATGAACAATAAATATAGTATTATATATATACTATTATTTATATCATAAATTACTTTTATTACTTCTGCCCCCGGCCCACCTTAATTGGAGGGCCACACGTGCTTTCAGGGAAGCCGGCCGCCGCCACGCGTGGCGGTTCACAGGTCGAGGAGCGAGGAATATTAGAAAAGTCCGGGCACGGGGGGCGTCGAGAGCTGGGCGCATCTCAGAAGACGTCTCTATGTAACTTGAGCAATTGCTAGATCTTGAGTTGCAAGGGCGGCGAGGGTGACGGGTTTAGTCTAGTTGTAAACTCTATGTTAATTTCAGTATTTGCCATGCGTCTTTCGGCGTACGAGGTGACCTGATCCTGCACCGAGCGAGGTTCCAGTTTGGCCCTCTTCTGTGACAGCCGTTTCTTCTCTAGGCGGAAGTTTTGAGGAAGCGGCTCTATTTAATAACGTGTTATCTTGGGGCGGTTTTAAGGGTAAGTTATTTGTATAGGTGGGTATGCCGATTGTGAAGTCCATGGGCCCTATTTCGGGAGGACCATTACTAAGGTCTGCGGTTTTGGGAATTATATATAATGTTGTTAATAGAATTGAGCTGGTGAAGACATGATATATTTTAGTTTTTGTTCGAGGGGGGATCCTCGGATAATCGAAGATTGGTTGGGTCCGGCGTTGATAGCTAATATGAGCTTCTCTCTACCATCTCAAAGTATGTGTGTGCAAATGGGCTGAGGATGGATGCTTCTCATCGTGTAAATATTGGATTGGGGTGGTTTTAGTTCAACTTGTGCACCCTGTGATAATTCTAAGGGCTAGTGTTTTGGTCGGATTTGTAGTTTATTTGACGATTTTTGATTCTTGAAGATTGCTTTGTGAAACCATGCTGGAGAACTGAGCGTACATTTTAAGTCTTTTCTAAAGTTGTTTTATACACAATAGTAGTGATGTGGTTTTGTGTTTACTTGTCGCTAAAGTTGTGTTGGAGTAGGTGCGGACAAGTTTTACGATTTTCGATTTGAGTACAAACTCTCCCTTGGGGTTTCCGTCACGTGAGGTTGTCCGATAGGAAGTCAGTATTTTTGGGTTTTTGTTTCTCAGTCGACGAGGAGGTTATTGTTTGATGTAATTAAGGTGACGATGGATGTGGGAGGATTGATTGTTCCGGCGGTGGCCGCTCTAAATATTGAATGATAGGAGACTTGAAGTGGGGATGCGCGTCATCTATTGGAGTGATAACCAGATCTTGTCTAAAAGTGCTAAGTGATTCGATTTGCTATGGTTGCTGTTTACGTTCTGTTGGGTTTTTGAGAATATGAGTTGCTAATCATTTTCGTACCTGCAGAAGTGATAACGTTTCGGTGGACGTGAGTGCTTATATTTGGCGTTGGGTGTTAGGGTTTACATGTAAAAAAGTTGACAAATAAAAATGGAAGAGAGAGAATGGTTCCTTGTGGGACGCCGTTTTGTAATCTGATAGAATGGGAGAGGTTGGTAGGACGGTGTGTTTTGTATACGACTTTTTGCAAAACGGTTGGTGAGACAATTTGGCAGAGCTCATTTTTCTGTCAGTATTTTGTCTTAAAGGGGCCAATGGAGGATTTCCTGTAAAAATTACAGGGGTGTACATTGGAGGTACCGGTTTGTCTCTCGATGACTTTGTCAATGTTATTGCTGTGCATAAGTATGAGATTCTATGGGAAGGTGATAGGTGTGTCGTAGTGACAGGATGTGGCGGTGAGGGCGGTGGTAGTGATGGTTTGCTTTTTAAATCCGTGTTGGAAGTTTGGGAAGGAATAGATTGGGAAATTTTATTAATATTAATTTCTCTAGCAATTACGATGGAACAAAGCAGAGAAAATTGGCGGCGATAGGAGGAGTGGGATATTGGACCGTTCTTTTTGTTATCGAGTTTGACGTTCTGGGAAACAGATTGATGTATGTCTTATCCCATATGTGGGGGAAATTTAGTTGAGGTTGGCCAGGATTTATTGAGATGTCTGTAATTAGTAGTTATTGCGTTTTCTCCAAAGGTTCTCGATGAGTTTATGTGACAGGTTGGACTCTCTTCTGGGCCTGATGGCTGTTGAATTCTCTTGGGCGTTTTAATGGTTTCGGTTATGAAGATTGTTGTGAATGTGGGTAGGGGTTGCCAGGGTCTAGTTGTGAGTTTCTGAGTGTTTTTTTTTTGTTTTTCCTGTTGATTGGGCGTGTGTTGGGTCTTTGAGGAGATTCTTAGGCGTAAGTTATAGACGCGATGTCTGAGATTCGTTGGTTTAGGGCAAAGCGGAGAGTTATTGCAGAGTAAAGATATGGAGATTCGTCGAGAGACATGGGGTCTTGTCGTGTTGTTTCTTGAATTGTTTAACTTTTTGATAGATGACTTGCCAGGTTTTCTTAATTGTCTTTGCGCGGAGATATTTTGTGTAGGTGTATGTCAGAGAATTTTTTTAGTGCTACTTGGTTTCTAGCTGTATGAAGGTTTAGAGATTTGGGTGATTAGGTTGTATATTGATGTTAGAGATGTTGCGGGTTGTCTATTTTGCTTGAGGGAGTTCTTTGTTTAATGAGTTGCGTTGCATGTGTCGGTGTTACTTTTGGGGATTGTATGATTTTGTCTTGTGTCCTTGGGTAGCGTGAGGTTGCCCAGATTTATGTTGTTTTGTTTAAGCTGAGTTGATGGAGGTGAGAAGGGATGTTATATCGATTGGATTTTGTGTTGAGGTTGATGTGGAGTTTCAAGCTCTAATAATTCAGCACATAAAGGTATTTTCAAGATAAATTCCCTGTGTATGTCAATAGTTTCTTTAGGGGCCAGGCTGTTGTGTGTGGGGGGTATTTGTAGGGGTATTAAGAATAGGACGGGTGGTCTCTATTGATATAGGTTCAGTAATGGCCTCCCATGTGTACTAATGGCGAATTCTAGGAGGTTGGAACCAAATGTGAGATCTGGGGAAGTAAAGGGGATTAGTTGACTGTGAAGAGGGGGATTCGGGTGGGTGAGTGTGTTTCCGTGAATTAAGGATATTTAGGATTATTCTACATTCCGGAGTTAAAGGAACATAATCGGGTTGCCACTCGTCCGCGGTCAGGTAGGTAGTCCTTGACCTGTACCAGGCCAAGTGTAGAGTGGGCACCTAAAATCTCCCTCGGGCATGAGATGTTGGTATGTGGTATAAAGGGTCTAGTAGAGGGAGTCGCGTTATTTTGGTGGGCGGGGTTTGGAATTGGGGCGTGGACTAACCATATAGAGATTGATAGATATTGCTTATAGGTGGTCTTGTCTCATAGAGGACTGGAACAGTCGATTGGCGAATTATTGTGCCCTTTGGTAATAGAATGAGACTTCAAGGTGTGTCGGGGGGTGTGTTGTGGTAATAAGTAATGTTCTGGATCAGTGTTAGGAATGGGAGTGTCTATTGGGGAGAGATGGAAACAAGAAGCGGTGTAGTACATAGCGTCTAACCCAATGAAATGTGCTTATTCTCTCGTGAGTGGGATGTATTTTGGGGTAGGATGGGAGCTTCTGAATGATGGCCTATATGGATATT
Organism: Trachelipus rathkii; assembly: GCA_015478945.1. Classification (NCBI taxonomy): domain Eukaryota; kingdom Metazoa; phylum Arthropoda; class Malacostraca; order Isopoda; family Trachelipodidae; genus Trachelipus; species Trachelipus rathkii. Next base: position 2,391 of record JABUQX010092143.1, on the reverse strand, counting down.
GATGTTTTTTAAAGAAATTGTTGAGTTCTATGATTTATTGTCTGTCTTAGGCCATGTGTGATACTCGAACTTTGTAGTAAGAATGTTTTTCAGAGGTTAGGGGGTTGAGTATTTAGACAGGGGGGATTATGAAATATATTAGAAGGGAGGTTTGCATATTCAAAGAGAAGCCCAGGGATTTTACTGCGTGCAGAAGATTATCTCTACCGCCCAGACTTGAATGGGAGCAGGTCAAGCGCTCTTTGTTATACACCCACCCGAGAACAAGACTTGATATACCTCATTCCATGATCACATGCCTGTTTAGTCCTCAACCTTTACTTAGGCTAGGCATATGGCCGGCATATGAATATCATTGACAAGGGAGAAGCTCCGCGGAGGTATCTTTCCTCGACGTCACCCGACCGCCTACAGAATGGAAGCAGCACCATCACCCAAGAAAAGAGCAAACAAGTCAGAGAAATGACGAGAGTTGGACGAAGAGTTTGTAATAGAATATGACATAAACGGTATTAGAAAAACAAAGTATTTGTCTCAGGACCTGGACCCGGCGAGCTACCGTCCGGATACCTGTCAGTCGCGAATGGTCCTCTCCACCTGCCTCCGGAAGGTCGGGTTGCGGATGTTAGGTGAGGTTGTTTCTTGCGAATTACGCTTTGCCCCCCACCATGAGAGTATTTGGTCTTCAGTTTGATATAGTCGCTGCTGTGTTTTGGATAGAAAGTCTCTCTTTCTCGCGGAGTCTGGGCCACATCGACACATAAGGAGTATTTTTACACGAGAAGGCGCACGCCCATCAAAAATGGGCGGAGCTTCTTACAAAAATGCTGCTAATATACGGCGGACCTTTGTCATCGGTATATATTTGAGATACTTGAACTTATTGAGCGCCGCTATACTCTGTGCACATCTATATATCAATAGGTAAATATGCTATATATATATATATATTCAATATACTATATATATAAGTATAAAATATACTATATATTACAATATGTAATATTTAGGTATATAGATAGTATTATATCATAGTAATGATTCTACTAATAATTAAGTATATATATAGTTATGATATTAATTAATTAAGGTATATATATATATATGCTATTGGTAGTATAATTATAATTACTATAACTATTATATATAAATTTAAAGATACTAATTATTTATACTTATATCATAAAGTATCATATTTGCCTCGCATGTATAAATTGAATAAATATATATATTATTTTATTTCTTTACTATATAGGAAAATATAATTCTGATGTTTTCTTTATATATTCCTTTATATCATATATAGTATATAGTAATAACTATTGCAATGATGGTAAGATATGATACACTACTATTACTTATTATAGCTCACTAGTATATATATATAATATAATGATAGTTATTACTATAATAAATATATTAATTACTAAACTATCTTCCGGATTATAGTGCTACGCGTGGTCATCGTTCGCTCTACATATAGATTATTTCATATATGAGATATGTTGTCTGGAAAGGCATTAATATATTCGTCTGTCCATAGTGTATAATGAATTATATTATATATATATATAATTATTGTATAACGTAAGTTCCACTCAGAAGAACAGAATACGGTATAATATATTATATATATATAATTTTCGCTAATACCTATATTATAATTAGGGCTACTTCTAGTTAAGTATAAATATAATGGCATATATACATTCCATAAGCAAATATATATATAATGTATATATAATCACGGGTATATAATATAGTATACATTTATGATATTATAGCTATGCTCCTGTAGTCAGATATATATAACTATACTCTTAATTACTATTAACTATATATTATATTATATATAACTATTATAACTATTATAGGTGTATTAATTATATTATATATATTACTTGATTATATATTATATTATATTATTATGTATATATATATTATAATACTATTCAATATTATATCATATTAATATTTCTTTTATAAATACTGAGTATATATTAGGTGTATCTTTACTACTAATTCCCCCAGGAGAACTATACACCACCATTATATTACCCTAATATATATATACCGATAAATATATAATATAACTACTATAATATATATTATATATATTATATACTAAGCAATGATCCTATATACTTATATATCTTAACAATAATTATATATCAATACTATTATAGAATTCATGATTAATATCATATATAATAATTCTGAGTAATCCTAGTAGATATGATACTAATGCATTATAGTAATAATTATTGTATATACTATACGATACTATATATGTGAGTAAGTAGAATTGAGAGTAGTATAATATATATAATATACAAATCATTATCACCGTTCTATATCGTTTTCCTAACAGCTTTTATATCCCTTAATTGA